>CANYBF010064837.1:0-17973 GCA_948192965.1 Dalechampia spathulata
ACTAACTAACATGAATAAAATAAAATAGAATAAATAAATTTATTCTAAAATAAAATAGAATAAATTACTATTCATCAAAAATCCACAGATGATGCACTGCAATTGTAAAACGTCCAAGCTGTGTGTGTGCAGGCGTGACAAACATTCACTCTTCATATGTCCTTTATTTGTAGATTCTTCTTTTCTTCCAACACCTTGCCTTAAGGTGATCTCATGAGTAAGAAGCTTTCCTAGAAGCATGTTGGTTGAAAGCATTGATAAATCATTTGTTTCCTCAATTGCAATCACCCTTGCTTCCCAATTCTTCTTTGGAAGAACTCTAAGAATCTTGTTGTTGATATCTTCTCTAGCATAAGTCTTCCTAAGCTTCTTTGAACCATTGATAATCACCATGAGCCTATTGTACATCTCTGATACACTCTCATTTTACCTCATAGTGAACAACTCATATTCATGAGTCAAAAGTTGAATCTTCTTGGTCTTCACTTGATTTGTACCTTCATGATGTGTTCCAAAGCATCCTAAATTTATTTGGCATTCATGCAATGAGATACTCTTCCATACTCTTCTCTACTAATGGCACAATACAAGATATTCATAGCCTTTTTACTCATAACATTGGCCTTCTTCTCTTTGCTATTCCACTTATCACTAGGCTTCAATATGGAAATGCTTTCAATGATAGTTGTATGAGGAGTATAATCATTTACAATGAAGTTCCACAATTCAACTCCACCACTCTCTAAAAATATCTCTATTCTATGTTTCCAATAAGAGTAATCTATACCATCAAAGAAAGGAGGTTTTGTATAAGATTGACTCTCTAGACAATGTGTTACCATTTGATCTTAACTCTAAGAATGTTAATTCTTGAAAAATAGAGCCCAAGATCTGATACTAAATGAAATCCCAAGTGTGGATAGCAACACAATAATCAAAAGAGTTGAAAAGAGGGAAAGAAATGGAACACAAGAAATTTATAGTGATTCGACTAACAAATGCCTACATCCACTTACCCAAGCAAAAAAACTTAGGTTTCCATTAATAACTTCATAAATACAACAAAGAATTCTTCTCACAAGAGTTCAATCACTAGTGTTTTCCCAAGGCTCACACTGAACCCTTACAGCAAGTATTTTCCTAAGGCTTACACTAAATTTAACTCAATCACAATCCCTTCCTATCTCTCAAAACATATCCCAAGAGAAAGACAATAAGGATTGGAAACCTAGAAAAACTTTTCAAAGGATTTACAACTCAAGAAATCAAGAAATACTCAAAAATACATCAAAATGTATTTAATAAAGAAAATAATGATTGTAGATTGATTTCCTACCTTCGATAAGTTTAATCTACACTTATATAAGCTATTTTAAGCTTATATGATCGTTGGTGATACATTAAATGCAAAATAGAGCCATTATATAATTTTTTCAAAAATGCTAAAAAATACATATTTTGACCCGTATGCCTTCCCGTATGCTCGTACGACACCCAAAATATGACTCCAAAATTAAGTGCAAAGCTCACGTACGACCATACCAATCATTTGGTATGCCCGTACCAAAGTTTCTGCTTAATTTTCAACTCGTTTGGCCTCCTAGTACATCGTATAGCCTACCAAACCAAATGGTATGCTCGTACCACATATAAAAACATTCAAAATTTCAATAATTTTCATAAAACATTATTTTGTAACATCAAAACCAAGATTAAGGATCCCTAAGGTCCAACAAAACTAATTCTATTTTATTTTAATAATATAATAGAAATAGTTTTAATTTATAGTGACTAATTTTTATGAGAAAATTATATGAAGAAAAATATTACTTATAATTATTTTTAAAATATAAGGTATTTATTAAAGTTACAAAATATTAAACATTATTAACATATGATTTAATTTTTCAATAAAAATCCTATGATTATTTAGAATTTAAATAATATAATTATCTAAATTATTAAAGTTTCAAAACACTAATTATATTAAATTTTTAATAGATAATTTATTATTTTATTTTATTTTAATTATCTAATAGTATTAGTTTTAATTTATAACAATTAATTTTGATAATGAAATTACATAAATAAAAATATTATTTATGATCTTTTAAAAAGTATAAAATATTTATTAAAGTTACAAAAAAATATTCTTAAATAATATTCATAAATAACTAATAAGCATGAATAAGAATATCAAATAATAATTTCTATAAATATATAATGCTTAAAGGATAAATATAAATTTAAAATTATAAAAATATTATCATGATAAAAAAAATTTAAAAATAAAATATTAAATTATAATAAATAATGAATGAAATAAATTATACTAAACTATAATCTGTACTAATACTAAAAAGGAAGGATGGGAAGAAAAGATAAAAAAAAAAGATAAGAAGAATTGTTTGATGAGTTGGCATTGAAATATGTAATGTTCAGTTGGAGGAATAAGTTGAAGGATTTGGACATGAAACCGAACCAGAAAAGGAAGGTTTGATAAATGTCATCATCCCATCCTATGCTTTCAAAAGTTTCATTATTCTTTTCTTTCTTTTTTCTTAAATCAATTTTAGTTGCCTTCTTCTCACCATCTTCATCCTTATCTAACCATCCATTTTTGTCGTATTAATTTTCTAATATTATATTCTAAAATTTATATTAATTACGTCACACCACACGCAAATTATCTCCCTCTATATAAACCAATAAAATAATTTTTGAAAATCATCAGAAAAATACCACATTGCAATTTCTTGATTAGGGTAACGTGGAATGGGTATTTTTCATGTGTGTGCCTCCTATTTTATTATATTGTATGGTTAATTTTGGACCGTACATCCTCCAAACAGATATTCAATTAGCCAATAATGCTTCTAATAATTTATTCAATCCTGTATTAAGTTTTACTTTCACTTTAAACCGTTAATTAACTGAATATGTACCCCCACGCGCCCTCGGATTGGCACGACAGTCTATGTTGCGAGTGGAGGACAAAAGAAACGTGAGAGTCACTCGTGACCACGGACGCGTAGATGAGTTCCCACGAGATGATGAATGGATCACCGTCAATCACGTGCCAAACTCAAACAAATCTGACCGAATGGGAAGCTACCACGTAGATAGAATTGCGGGGCCCTTCCTTCTCGAATACAACTGGCCACGTCCACCACACCACCAACATTAACCAACTCTTTTTCCTCCTGATGGCCTAACCGATGACTAGTAAAATTTCTTATTTAATAAGTCTATAAATATCCTACAAATTTAAATATAATATAATTATTAAATATAAAATGGTAAATTTAATTAATAAAAAAATTAAAATTGAAAACATGAATTTGATTATCATAATAAAATACAGAGCATGTGTTGAACATCAGTCAAATCTTATGTTAAATAGCATTTTAAAACAAGACAAAGAAGCTCGATGAGCATTAATTAATATTTTACACATTATTATTATTTAATTTTACAACCCTAATCATTATGTAGTCTATGACATTAATTTGTTTGTATTTATATTTTAATATAATTAATTATCCGAATTCAACTTGAGAGTTGACTTGGGCGTTGAAATCGCAGGTCCTCTTATACCTAATGACGGTCCATTCCTTGGTAATAATGATTTTCTTCCATCTCAATTGTCTATCGCTTTCCTAGCTTCCAATTATTTACAGGATCTCAAAATTTTTATTTATTATTAGCAATTTATTTTAATAATTATTTAATTTTGAGAATAATCTTTATTCATATTATATTATCATATTATTTTGAAGAAAAATATAAATAAATATTGGATTTATGTTGAAATTAATATAAGATAAATTATATTTTAAGGAAAAGGATTACATATTTTTAATAATTAAAGTTAAATGAAAAAACAAATAGACATCCAACCCGCCACACATTCTCCAGGGTCACGCGTAACCCGATAAGATTCGCTGCATGGGTGTTCTCGGGTCGGGAAGTTGGTCCATGACCCGATACAAACCAAACTCCATACTAATAATCATAATGGACCAACCTTTTCACACTCTCTTTCTTTGTTTTTTTGAACAGAACAACTAAATAAAAAGAAGCATTTTTCAGCGAATTAGTGTCGGCTATTGGGTTCTTCTCCTCTCAAATAAATATGACAAAGAAAGAACCTCTAATCTAATGTAACTACACGGCCATCCTTGTCGCTTTCAACATTCCTTGAATAATCTCAAGTAGAAAAGTTTGTTGCTTTCGCCTTTAAATTCCCTGTACTGAACTGGGTTTGTCTCATTTTCCATTCAAACAACTTCCATCTTGAGATTTCTCTCTCTCAGGTTAACATATAAACACTCTGTTTATATGCTAATCACCATTTTCTTTTCTTTGCATTGTTTTTCTTTTTGGTGCCTTCTTTTATTTTTGTTAAAGCTACCACTCTGTTGATCCGAGTTTCTTGGTATTGGAAGGAACTGTTATTGGTCCGGCATTGCGGCTTTCTGGGTTGGTTTTGTTTGTTCTCATAAGCAACTATCTCTTTTGGCTAATATTATGGTTCCTGTGTGTATGTATGCTTCCAGAATTTTGAAGCTCTTTCTATAATCTTTCAATATAGTTTATTCACTGATTTTCCATTGGAAGAACAGGCAATGTATTTTAAATCCATGAGTTATAAGACAAGAGACAATAACATTGAAATTTCGTTACTTCTGGTTCTTGATTCCGTTGACATTTTTCCTGCTTTTGCTTTATTTTTCCTCTCTCCTTTTCCACTTGTCAGATAGCTCAATTATGTGATTTGAACATGTGTATCAAATACGCAGCGGCTCATAACAATAGATAAGATCTATACTGGTCGTGTCATGTAATTTGCAATTAGCCTCAATGCATTGCTTAAAGCTTGTTATTTATTTGATATTTCATTTTTCCCTTTTGTTGAGGATTTCTTGCTCAAGTAATGAACTTTCGTATTTTTTTTTGTTTGTGTGTGTGCGTGTAAACAGGATGGTGGGTTTAAGGTTATGCCAATGGTGGAATCTTGTAGTCTGTGTTTTATTGTTGACAAAGACAGAAGGCCTTTATGTGGGAATCAATTATGTTAGGAATGCAGTGGCAAAAGGAGCTGGTTAGTTGTAAAATCTAACCATTTGAAAAAATTTCAAATTGCTTCAATTTTGATTCAAAAAGGTGGAAAGTTTTGCTGAATTTGATATGTTTCTGCAGTTTGTTTGGATGGAAGCCCCCCAGCCTACCATCTAGATAGAGGGTTTGGTGCAGGCATTAATAGTTGGTTGGTTCACTTTGAGGTTTGTATTCATGGATGTGGACCATTATGATGATTCCTTTCTGTAAATACAGGAGACAAGAACAGTATTCTGTGAACAAACTAAGCCCAAATCCTTTTTTCTGTATATTTGATAGCATATACATCGCTTATGACCGGATTTTGTGTCGAATAATATCACTTTATGTCATGGTTTTCAGGGAGGAGGATGGTGCAACAACATAACAACATGCCTTTCCCGTAAGAATACTCGTTTAGGTTCATCTACGCGTATGGAATCACAAATTGCCTTCTCTGGGATTATGAACAACAGGCGACAATACAATCCAGGTATCACCAGATTTACTTGTAATTTACACCCTTGTATTCGATTTGATTTGAACACCCTTTTCCTGTAAAGATTGGTTCTCTTACCACGTTGATTTGTATATTGTTTTTGGCTGTTGTAGATTTCTACAATTGGAACAGAGTTAAGATTAGATACTGTGATGGGTCATCTTTCACTGGTGATGTGCAAGCAGTGAATCCTGTAAGTTGCATGAAAGAATTTGGCAAGAACCAGGTTAACATATTCAGAATTTTTTTCTTTAATCAGATAGTAATTTGATCAGGCTACTAATCTTCACTTCAGAGGAGCAAGGATTTGGCTTGCTGTGGTTGAGGATCTATTAGCTAAAGGAATGAAAAATGCTGAAAATGTAAGATTTTACTCGAACATACACATTTCTTTTCGTCACTATTACCAATACCTTATCTGTCAGGGTTTTTCGATACGTAATGTTGCAGGCTCTTCTTTCTGGCTGTTCAGCTGGTGGATTGGCTTCCATTTTGCATTGTGATAGCTTCCAAGCTCTCCTACCTATGGGTACTAAAGTAAAATGCCTTTCAGATGCTGGTTATTTTATCAATGCGTAAGCTCATTGATGGGACCTTACACCCCTGATGCTATTCCATTATACAATTTTCTGCAATCTAATCATCTAATATGTTTTTGACAGGAGGGATGTTTCTGGCGCTCCTCACATTCAAAGCTACTTCAGCGAAGTGGTTTCGTTGCATGTTCGTATACCTGCTACCTATCCCGGGCTCTAATTAAAGTTTGAAATTTTAGTTAACTCTGCAGAATGTTTCAGTCATGATCTGGTTGAAAACAACATAACAGTCTTTATTTGTTTTCTTTTGTAGGGATCTGCAAAAAACTTGCCTCTATCTTGTACTTCAAGGTTGAAGCCTGCCATGGTAATTGTGTCTTTCATGACGTTGCTTTCTCTCTTCACATTTTCTTTACTGCCTTATCAATGCTTGTCAACAATTCACAGTGTTTCTTCCCACAATATCTGGTGCCGCAAATACGAACACCACTTTTCATTCTGAATGCAGCATATGATTCATGGCAGGTTAGAGCATCTGTTAATTTCTTCAAATTCATCTATGCATAAAACCAAGATCATTCATCTGCAAATTTATGCAATTCATTTGTGCTTGATGCAACATCTGTGCATTCATTTCTTCCTGTATTTTATTAATCTTTTTTGTTGTTCAATTGATCAGATAAAGAATATTTTGGCCCCCGGTGTTGCCGATCCCCGTGGCTCGTGGAATGGCTGTAAGCTTGACATAAGCAACTGTTCTCCCATTCAACTCAAAACTATGCAAGGTGACTTGAAGCGTTTTAGTTAATTAACTAACCCTTCAGAAATTTGGCCTTCCTGTTTTAAAATTAATCATTGGTACATATCTTCAGATTTTCGGATGCGGTTCCTGAATGCATTGTATAGAACAGCCAACTCATCTTCTAAAGGATTGTACGTAGACTCTTGCTATGCTCACTGCCAAACTGAAACACAGGAAACATGGTTCATGGCTGACTCCCCTGTAGTCAGCAAAACTGTAAGAAACTGCAAACTTTGCTCCTGTTTTGATCAACGTTCAACGTTTATTAATTGTTGAATCCTCATGCTTTTTTTGGTCTCCTGAAAACATATCATTGCAGAAAATTGCAAAGGCAGTTGGAGATTGGTTTTATGACAGGATTCCATTTCAAAAGATAGATTGTGCTTATCCTTGCAATCCAACCTGCCCCAATCGTGGTTTAAACCCTCAGCGTCCCCCAGAAGTATAGATTACTTTTCTTAAAAATTATTGTCATCTCATTTTTTATTAGTAAAGATCGTAGCATTAGCTTGAGTAAGAAGGCAGGAAAAGAAAAGGGAACCAAAACAGGAGAAGAAGAATATTACCAATTGATCAAGGCTTACCAATAAGCAAATGCCACCATTGCACCAGACTTGTGTGCTGGGTGTGTTCCCCCTCATTGTTTATGTGTTCAATCATTTCCCACAAATAAAACTCTATTCTTTCCTCTTTGAAACACTGATTTTATATGAGCGATGGGCTATCGTGGGGAAGCTCGATTCAGTGGCTTCCCCAACCAAAGCCACCTGCAAAACAATCTCTGCAAATTTGCCGAAACAAGCTCTTGCTGATGCTTGCCATATCATGCACAAATTCCGCATCAGAAGCAAATTGTGAAAGTAATAATTGTAATCATAAACTTGTAAAGGGGAACTCCATTCAAATGTTAGACTCGCATGATAAATCTATTCTGCCAATTATGGCAGAAGTTGACTCCTGAACTTACATAGCTTATGGCTTTTACAGAGGGGACCGCATAACCGGAGTGCCGCCATGGAAGGAATTAGCCTGTTGAGGTTGTGTTTCTGTTGGTTTCTAGCTATCCAAGCAAGATTGTTTTGGAGATGAAAATCATTCTCAGCCATTCAAAAAGACAGAATCATCATCCAAATGAAGGAACACTGCAGATTGCCAAGGATACACATAGTTTCATTCATGGACAGCACCTCTACAGAATTACGTACATATAATCTTCACTCTCCTCTCAAGACATGCATGAAAGTTTCCAAATCATGTGCCTGTATTCACATTGTTCTTGTTTTACCAGTCAATTCACCAAACAGCAAATAAAGCAATGACGAAACTATAGAGAATAATACAATTTATGTCTGCATAATTTTTATTGAAATTGATCGAAAAAGGATAAAATTTACACAGGTTTTGTTAAACGAAGAAGACAGTTCATTAAAATTTATTGATGGAGACAACTATAAGAGAAATTTCCGGAACTAAGGAGGCTGTGGTCATCCAGCCAGCCTCCATTCCATCATTGTAGGTGAGGTTTTTCCTTTTCCAGGACTTGTTGGAGCACAGCTAATACGCCACTAAAGGACCTCTTTTGATTATCTGAAGCTCCCTAGTCACCTTCTTTGGCAAATCACAAGCAAACAAATGTACATTCCCCATTTTGCAGGGATTCATCTCTAAAAGGTTAAATTTAACGTAAAAATCAATCTAGCAACGAGTTCCATATTCCCATGACTCGGACCATGTTGTGTCAGATTAATATGATAATCTGGTTGTCATATATAGGTTGGTTGGATTAAATAAATCAAGTTGATTTATGGTATTATTTGTGTCAAATTCATATGGTATTTACATTTTTGAACCCAAAATATCACTCTTAGACCTCCATTCTTAGGGACTTGTTCTCACTCCAAAAGAATCTAGTTACTTATGGTTCAAACAAATTGACACCTCGCTTTCACCCGTCTAGTTCTCATCAAAAGAGCATTGGCCATTTATATATCTCTAGCATATCCATAAGTCGATTGTATGGTTTAAAGAGCACGCCAGTAACCCAGAAGAGACGTCGTAACATCCCCATTCACATTTCAATGTCTGCTTGCAATCCAATCAGCGACAACTATTCTTAACAACTCTAACCATAATTTAAATATTCATTCTGAAATATAATCATTCAATTACATTGGTAGTAACAACGACACCCAATACAACAACCACCCTGTGATTCACTTTATTATTTACTTGTAGACAAATCATAATAAAATAGCTGCAACCTCGTGCTGGAAGCTCATTCAATGGTGACTTCTAGAACAAGGTGACGAACGTGTAGCTTTTCATGAATCAGAATCAATTTTTACACAAGTTGGGTTGCAAGGATAAGGGCAATCGATCTTCTTCATGGCGGCTCGCTCGTAGAACCAATCTCCAACTGCCTTGCCAATTTTCTGCATAATAACATTTCATTTAAGATCAGGAGTCATGGAAAACTTCGATGAACAAAGGCATGGCAATGGTTAATAGACAGCAAAGGAAAGACAAGACGAATGTTGGAATATTATGAACTAACCACTTTGTCCACCACCGGAGACTTGTCGGACAACCAAGTGGCTGCTGATCCAGACTGGCAGTGTGCATAACAAGAGTTTATGAAATATCCATTTGCGGGTTTGTTGGTGACTCCAGCATCCAGCGCACCCAGGAATTGTGTCCTGAAACCTGCAGATAACCGAGCAATAAATGGAAAATGTCAGAAGGATTCAGGTGAAAAATGAGCAATGATTAGTTTTTAACTGACAGAAATCCTGGAACTGATAGTTCTTAACTCGGTTATTGCTCGAACAGGTACAATATAAAGGGGTTTGATTCGACAGTTACCTTGCACAGCCTGCATTTGATTTGCCGAGCACTTATCTAAGTCAAGTTTGCAGCTCTTCCAGCCTCCCTGTTTATCCACAGTGCTGGGTGCCAGAACATTCTTAAGCTGAACAATTGGATTGCAAGTTCAAGCGTTAGCATAAATGACAGAGATATGATGATCATAATCATGGCATTTTCAGCTATAATTACGTTTCTGGAAAAGTGATTGCAGCCTGTTGGTATCATTGCAGACCAGGGAAGTTTTCTGGTAGCATTGAGAAAGAATTCTTAGAGCAAGAAATCACAAACCTGCCAGGAATCATAGGCGGAATTTATGACGAAAAGTGGTGTTCGCATAGTCTGAGCAACATATTGTGGGAAGAAACACTGCAACAATATGATGAAAAATGTTGACCATGAGAATGAAAAATAATCCATGGAAGATTCATATGATGAGCAACAACAACAAAACTTACCAACTCGGGTTTCATCTTAGAAGTGCATGACGCTGGTAAACTCTTGGCTGATCCCTGTCAACAACAGTGAAGATTGAATTAAAAGAGAATCAAACAAAAACTTTACCAACTGATGGAGCAGCATGCGTAAGCCAGGATAAGAAGGTACATGTAATCTGACTACGCTTCCGAAAAAGTTCTCAATTGCATGCCCGCCTGTGACATCAGTTCTGAAAAAACAAGTCCTTAGCATTGAAGTTGAGAGGAGGAGAGAAAATTTCACATGAACATGGAGGTCAGTAAATACCCATGAATGAAAAAACCAGCATCAGAGACACATTTAACTTTAGCAGTAGCTGGCAGAAGGGACTGGAATTTGTCGCAGTGCAAAATAACAGCTAATCCACCAGCAGAACACCCAGAAAGAATAGCCTGTCAATCACTTCCAATGTAAGTTCCAAATAAAGACCAGATTGTATATAGAGATATAAGAAGAAACTAGAAAGGAAAGTTACATTTTGTGCATTTTTCATTCCTTTTGCCATTAGATCATCAATGACTGCTTGCCAAACTCTTTCTCCTCTGAAGTACAAGTTAGTTTTCTGAGACGGAAATAATCATTAGCACCCATAGCAATAATACATCAGAATATAGTTTTGAAATGTTTTAATAGATTCAATCAACTTACAGGATCAACAGCATCAACATCACCAGTAAAGGATGATCCGTCACAGTACTTGATCTTGATTCTATTCCAGTTATAGAAATCTACAATTTTTTTGTAAAAAAAAAACGCCAATCAGAACAAAAAATTCCATTTGAATGTAACAAAGCAACTGATGATAGTGATAAACATGCATAGATCTAAAAGCAAGACCAGGATTAGCTGTTTGTTTGCTCCCTAGAAGCCCAGAGAAACCCATTGTCTTCTCCATTTTAGAAGATGAACCTTTGTATGTGTTCTTTCTTTCTAAACAGGTCTCAATATCATCACACCATCCTCCTCCCTGAATCATTTATTCATATTTCCATCACCATTACAACCTCAAAACAAAAAATGTGAAGGCAGAAACTGTAGCCAAACAATTAACTAATTATAGATATACATAAATACACACAGACCTCCATGTGAACAATCCAGTTATTAACACCGGAACCAGATCCCTTCTCAAAGTGGTAAGCCGGTGCAGTCCCATCCAAGCAAACTGCAAGACAGAAACAACATACAGGGCATGAGACAATCTATATCATTGCTGATTCTGAGGAGACAATTGGAGGGAATATGAGAGAATACAAAAAAAAAAGGGGGGAAGGTGCGAGTGTTACCAGCTCCTTTAGCTTTGGCAGATTCAACAATGGTGATAGGAATGTTGCCTCCTTGTATCTTAATCAAGGAAACCATGAAAACTAGAAAATAAAACCATTTCTGAAAGCTGGAAACATCACCCATCTGCAAAATCCCTGCTCGTCAAAAACCAAGAATATGAAGAAGATAGAGATTTGGAAAAACAAGGGTTGCAGAGAAACAAATTAAGAAAGAAAATGAGAGGGGATTTGAAGTGTGTAAATAGACAGAAAGAGGAAGGATTCCTGTGGAGAGAGTGTATTGAGGACAGAAATTTAAGGAGGAGAAGATTGAATACGGTACGTGTTTCAGACAAGAGACGGTAATAAATGCCAACAGTTTAGGATAACGTGGGCAATAATATGGCTTGGCTTTCGGCTTGGAGTCTTTTGAAAACTTGTGGTATAGATACATGGAGTCGGGAGCTCCTCTGCTCTCGCCCCTTTGCCCATGGTCTCTGACTTTTTATTCTAAGGATTTTTTTAATTATGATAATATTTGAAAACATTATAATATATATAAGTGGAATTCATATGGCATCTAATTAGACTGACTATTGACCGAGTTTGAATCTACAATATATTTAATGGACGATTTCCATTACAGAGAAAACAGGGATTGCGTGCATGCATGGGATAATATTAAAATCATAAACGTTGCCGTTTTGAGGTCGTCGACGGTGATTTTAATATTATCACAATAATTGCTTTACGGATGAAAACTGTCAGCAATTGACAGTTGTGTGCCATTTAATCGTCGTTAAGTGTCGGTCGTGTGTTTTTGTTTTATATTATTATTAAAATAAATTAATGATAATTTGTCGATATATGGAAGAAGACTCCAAATGGGTGGAATCTGGAGGAGATAAGGTAATTAATTAATGGCTATCATTTATTAAAGAAAGCAGAAAGATGAAAGATGTTTCACACCAAATCATTATTAATGAATGAGACTTCTTTTCTTCACATTTGAACACATAATATTTACATTTTTAAATCTATATATTACGCATTATTTAATTTAAAATATTTTTCAAATTTTCTAAAATATGATTTTCTATATACTATTTCAAAAATATTTGAATCATATCACATTTTATAAAATTCATATATTTTATTTTTAATTTTATAAATCAAACAAAATATTCTATCAAATATTTTTTTATTATTATAACAAACTACACATAATCAATATGTATGAAACTAATAATGGCTAGGATTTTATTTGGTTTAACCTTATATCAGTTAGTAGTTATTAATTCATATTAACATGTAAAATGACCTTTAATCATATCTAATATTTTAATATATTTGCTTGACTTTCTAGAATTTCAGAAATATTATATATAATTACTAAATAAATAAATTTTAAAAATTATTAGGAACATTCTCAATAAAATTTAATTTAATTATATACAAAGTTATCAACTATTTTAATTTTTAAATTTTAATAAATTAACATTAAAATCTAAGAAAATGTACCATAATTTATAATAGTTTGATATACATTTTATCTATATTTATTTATCTAAATAAAAAATTATACAATCCTAAAATTTCAATTTTAGATACAATTCTAGTGTTTTCAAATAATTGTAATAAAAGTCAATCTCATTTTTATCTCTTGAATATAACAAAAATTCTAATATTTTACTTTCACCAAACCTAAACAAAAATAATTAATAATTAATAAAAACATAATAGAGAGTTGTACAATTGATTGAAAGAGGAGAAAATAACAATTAATTAATAAGAAAATGAAATTACTTGTTAGAAATATTTATTAACATTAAATATTCTTCTCTCTACAAATATTTGTTACTAATGCATTTAAAGCTGTTATAGATTGTTTGAATTGTAGAAAAAAATAGTATATAAGTTGCATATGATCATTTGAGAGATCGTAAGCTAAATGAACGTAGTACAAGATGTTATATGATCATAGAAAATGTTATATGGATATACAATTATCTATTGCCCAAGTACTTGAATACAAGACATGATTTTTACAATTTACAATAGATGGTGGCATGATCATACTAAAAATGGTAAGATCATATTATTAGTTACTGTAAAAATCTAAATATAACTAGAGGAAAGTGAAATTTTTAGATTAGATATATGATATAACTATATATAGATTTGCATGATTGTACATATACCAAAATTTTTTGGAAAATTTCCTTTAATTAGGAGGATATGTTATGATTGTACTAACATTTAATACAAGTACTATCCCAAAAACATAAACAAAATATATATATATATCAAAATAAGTTTCTTAATAAACACTTTTTTTTTTGAATTTCTACATGGAATAATAATTGATATTAATTGTAGTCTTACATATTTTTTAAAATGTTATGAATTATAAAATTACCATGATCATAATATATATATATATATATATATATATATATATATATGATCCATATCATCATATGTTTTAAAATTAAAAATTAAAAATAATTAAAATTATAATCAAAATAAATAAGGATACATTAGCATGGATTAATCCTTTAATCAAAATTTCATCTTATCTCTTTCAAATACTTTATTTAAAAAATTAAAAATCAACAAATAGATTTAAAAAATTATAATATATATATATATATATATATAAAATACAAAATGAAAGAAATATATGAAATAATAAATGATCTATATCATTATATACAATTAAAATATCATAATAAAAAATTAAATATAATATAAAATTAAACTTAAACTTACATCCTTTAAAATCTTTTAAAATATAAATAAAAGATTCTAATATGATATTCTTTAATAAATTAAAATTTAAAATTAAAATAATACAAAATTAAAATTAAAAATAAAAATTAAATAGCTAATATTTTGAATAAAATTAAATATCCTAATCTTATTTATTTTAACATAATAAAATTTTAAAAATTAAATAATTTATAATATTATATCATGAATAACTAAATAAAATGATAAACATTATAATCTTATTTATTTAAGTTTCATTATTTTCTTAAGAAAAAAAATAAAAATATGAATTAAATTGAAAATTTCTAATTTTATTTTGTAATAATATTTATTATATGTTGTAGTTTTATTATTATTATTATTATTATTATTATTATTATTATTATATATAACATAATTGATTTAAATAATTATATTTTAGAAAAAAAGCAATACTTATTTTAAGATCATAATTTCTCCATCTTCAACATATAAAATAAATTGATATGTCATGACTTTTGGCTGCATAACATGCTCCTGTAGTATGATTACTAATTCTCTATTCAAGAAAATCAATAATCATCCTACAAAGGATTCCATACATTTATGATTAAATACGGAAAATTTTTTTTATCATGCATACAATCCATCAACTATATCTGATCCATTATCATTCCCAGGTATTATCATACTATCATAGTTTAAAACATCACCTTATTTAAGTTATTAACATACACACATCATTATTTTACATGTTTAAGGATCGTCATAAGACATTATCGTCATAATTAATAATACTGTCAATTATTTAAAAAAACCGTCTATCATGATTTTAGTTACCGCCAAGTACTTATTTTAATAGTTGCACAATTATTGCAGAAATAAAAGTTTGACAAAATCCAAACCATTTACCAATAGCTTATTGGAATTGTCCAGCTATTGTCACTGTCACACCCGGCCCATACCCAGGAGGACATGCTCCTGTGGCACAGATAGCGGCTCCCAGGAGAAGACCGATGCCTACACCACAAAGGATGCATCATGAAGACGTCGTATGGGGACACGTCTCTAAGCTTAACGGTGGTGCGCAGAAAGTAACATGATGTTCTACAATACCTTGGACAACCTGGCATACACTCAACCAATACAATAACAGGGAGTTCTGCGACTTACATATATAAAACCTATTATGGTTTAATACAAACAAGTGAGTGCGTATATTAATCACCACTAAAAGCTATACAACTACTGCCTCACTAAACTACATAACCAAAAAGGGGTCGGAGTATGCCTCAGGAGTCCCGTACCACGTCGAGATCTCGCTATCTCTGCTAACGACCTCTACTCCTTCTTTGCTCGCTCACCCAAGGGCTCTGAACCTACATTCATCAAATGACAAACGCTGAGATAAACTTAGTGGTGCTAGAAAACATGAAGCAAGCATAAAATGACTTATGGTTAACACATTCATCACGTAGCAACATCATCCAAAACAACATGCATTCAATCATCGTAAATTAAGAATGCAACTATGCATGTTTTCCTCTCCTCCCCGTCTCTCATACACTCTGATTTTCTTAAATTGTGCACATTCCTTTCGCACATACTGGGTCTCTGTAGGTACCGGTACTCATCTCCCAAAGGAGGACATAGAAATATAGGGTGTTTAACACCCTTTTTCCTACTATAGGTCTCGAGACTCATCTCCCTTCTCGGGAGGTTACAATCTAAACGATTCCATTAGGAATCCTATCATCATTGTTGACCTAGTATGCCCAGAGCTGAGCTCTGCCCTCTTTACTCACTTTCTTTTCTCTCTTTCATCTTCATCCTTCATCACCATGCATGCCATAAAGACATCACAAGCAATTATGCTTCATATCATTCCATCATGAAACAAGGAAACATTGCATCAAGGCATATCAAATACAAGCATCAACATATTATGTCACAACAATAACAGGAGGATCATAAACGTCGTGCCTAGACCTTACTGCGAAGTAACAAGCCAAACTTGGCTATAAACACAACACTAGCACAAACCTGTCGGTCAAGCTACTTCTAGTGTAGGCTCGTAATCCTGTCTCTACTCGTCTCTGACTTTTATTCCTTGTTCTCGCACATTCAAACTACGTAGGGACTTTAAGTGTAATATTTGGCAAGGTTTATGAGGGTTTTACCAAAAGAAAAGGGAAGAAAGCTAAGGAAAAAATGTTAAGTCATAACCCTTAAAAGATCAAACTTAAGTCGCGTACGGCCGTATGGATCTTGGTACGCCCATACCGAACTAAGGCTTCTGATGCACACAACTCCTGCGAGTAACGGTACGCCCGTACATCCTCGATTTTCCTGACAAACCTAAATTCCTGCGAGTTTGCGTCTGGCCGTACCACCCTTTGGTACGTTCGTACGCCCTCCAGGATCTAAAATCCCTGTAGCTCCCCTGTTTGGTACGCCCATACGGTGACTCCGTATGCCCATACCACTATCTAAAAAATAAGCTATGCCTATTGGCAAGCCTAGACGATAAGATTCCTGTCACACCCTCCCTTGCTAACCCTAACAACACTTCCAAAACATACCTATACACATAAAATAGTCATCCCTCATCCAATCAAGAAGACATGCTTCTCAATAAGGCGACGACACACAAGCAAAGCAAATAGATACATACATCTCAATTCATGCAAACATAAACATAAAACCATCAACACACATTCATACACATAATATGAATTCATTCAATCCTACCATTCATCTACACATACACACACATAAATGCATGACTCCTAGGGTCTCTAATGCGGTTGTAACAACTCTCCCCTCCTAAAAAGAAATTTCATCCCCGAAATTCCTCCTACACTTACTAGCAAAAAGGTGGGGATACTGCTCTTTCATGGTAGCTTCTCGTTCCTAAGTTGCATCCTGCCCGGTATGATGATTCCATAAGACTTTCACCAATGGTATCTGTAAGAGTAAGGCGTCCCGGACGCGGGAGCCCAGCACGCTGTTCGGCGTGAGATGCCGTGGTGCTTGCTCTCAATGGCATTTTTCCATTTTAATTTATGAAAATAATGACTTTTATCCCCAGTGGAGTCGCCACTGTAAGAGTAGGGCGTCCCGGATGCGGGAGCCTAGCACGCTGTTCGACGTGAGATGCCGTGGTGCTTGCTCTTGATGGCATTTTTTCCGTTTTAATTTATGAATACAAAGTGTTTTATGATGTGGAGTCGCCACCTAGTTTGTTTCTATTAATCCAATTGAATTAACTTGAAAACTAGGAAATAAAACTTAGGTTTTCCAGAGTTGAAAACGACCTTAGTTTCTTCAGAGTGTGGGTTCACGATTTTCAAATCTATTTGTATTTCATCTTGACATGCTAGTTTGTTTAAGTTTTAATGAAAGCTCCTAGCACACACTTAAGGTTCAAGTTTATTTAGAGTATTTTTCATGGAATAGGGCATACAAGAAACAATCACATGTAATGAAAGCATAAAGAAAGCAATAAAGCAGTAAATGCAGAAAATAAAAAAAGCAGAGAATAGATGTGGGCAAATACAACCCACCCAAATAAAGAAAAGCAAAGCAAAATAACTTGGGTATTTAAATACAACCCAACCAAAACAAAATATAAAAGCAATAAAATCCTAATTTGAGGTCCGAGGCCCAATTGCACTCTTC
>CANYBF010064854.1:0-13879 GCA_948192965.1 Dalechampia spathulata
TAATAATAAAATAAATTTTTATTTAATATAAATTATTGTATAAAATAAATTCATTAATTGTAATCATTATATTATTTTATATTTTTATTAAAATCTTTTAATTTAAATATTAGTTTTAAAACTTATCAAAAATAAATATAAAAATAAATTTAACAAATATAAATAATATCAATATTATTATAATAATGATTTTTAACGCTTACAAACTTAACTTGCAGGAAATAAAATACATGAGTCTGTATGTTCTATCTTATATAGGCTGAAACAAGTTCCAAATTGTAACTACTGCAGGCTAAAAAGATTTGAGCATGAACCATCAACATTTTATTGTCGAAACGGAAAGGTCAAACTACCTTTCTAAAGCCTATGTACCGGAAGAATTATTGTAATTATTCATTATTCAAAAGAAGCAAAGGAATTCCAAGAAAATAGCAAGTTATATAATAACTTATTTGCATTCACATCATTGGATGTCAATTTAGACAAGGAACAAGCATTAAATAGAAATGAATTTTACACATTTAAAAGTACAAGGACAAATATACCTTGACTTACCATAATTAGTACTAATAGATGAGATTCCATGATATTTTCAATTATACTTCTATGACTCCATCAATGAGATGCAAAATAGAATGAAGACAATGAAGAACGTGACTTTATGTAAAGAAAATATAAGGAGCCTAATGAAGATTCTAGAAGAAAATCCTTATGTTAAGGTATTTTGAAAACTTAATACTTATGAGTCTTATGATAACCTTAATATCTGGATCAAAAAAAAGAATACAAGAACGAATCGTCAATATGAAGTTCCAATAAAAGAAGACGTGGCAGATATATGGGTTGAAGGCAATAATCAAAATGGAGTATTAGATAGAGAAATAATTGTACAGGCTCATTTAGGATACTGATACAAAGTCAAATACTTCTATGGATATTATGATACATTGCAATATCCAATTTTATTTTCAAGAGGAGAGAGTGGATGATAACATGATATCAAAAAGACATAAGATCCAAATAAGAATCAACAAAATAGTACAAATTAGGATCGAAGTTTATAAATGATAACAGAGACAGCAATAGAGAATATCATTGGAAGAGAAGGACAATGTCAATATATTATTGCTTAAAATTAAATACATAATCTAATTCATTAAAAATTCATAATGTTGGTTACATGAAAAAATATATGTAATTAATATGAATGATCAAACACAGGTGTAAAAGCATGAAATCCATGAAATGTATCTTGTTATAAATACTATTGCTACCATTTCCAAATAAAAGAAGATGAACCATCTTTAATATTGCTTTTTGGGAGACTATTACAAAAATCAGTAATACATGTTGAGCTATACCAGAGCATAGTAGACAGTGTCAAAGCAGGGGATACAAGAGGGAAACAAGTGGGGAAAGGAATAATTTTACCAGCTAAACATATTAGAGGACCACTAGAGATATGTGAAGAAGATACCTAGATGCAATGGCTTTGGTGCAAGCATTTGAAAAACCTAAACTTTTTATTATAATGACATACAATCTTGAATGGGAAGAGATAGTAGAGAATATGAGACTAGAAATAAAACCATCATAAGTTTCACATTTGATTGTTAGAGTTTTAGAGCAAAGTTATAAGATCTCAAAAATCAATTATACAAAAAGAAGATATTGATGAGGTAGCAGGACATGTGCATGTCATTGAATTTCAAAATAGAGGTCTCCCACATGCACACATCTTGGTCATATTGAAGTCCAGAAGCAAAGTAACTAGCCCAGATCATTTTGATAAATATGTTATGACAGAGATTCTAGATGAGATTAAGTATCCAGTACTGTATATATGTGTAACAAAACATATGCTTTATGGTCCATATGGATAATAAAATCCTAAATGTCCTTACATGATTGAAGGAAAATGTAGATTCAAATATCCAAGATCATATAATAGCAAGATAATTTTAGGGCATAATGGATACCTTATATATAGAAGATCTAAAAATGATCATCAGGTAACAAATTATTCATGTTGTTAAAATTATGTTACATATTTTAATAAAATGAAAATAATGACATTCTTATTATATTACAGGTGAAAAAGGGAAATAAAATTTTTGATAATAAATGAGTTGTGTCTTATAATCTGTATTTACTTACAAGATATGATCGTCATATCCATGTAGAGGTAATAAAATTTTTTAATACAATAATATATTATAATATGGTAAAAATTTTTGTTTAAATGAAGTACAAAAAGTAGAAAAAATAATTCACCGACTAATCGACGAAAAAGAGGACTGAAGAAATCTAGCGTGCGAGAAAGAGGATTTTAGGTGTAGAATAAGTGAAGAATTATCTGAAATATTCTCCTCTTGAGTCAAGTTAATTCTTTGTGATGGGTGGTTGCTATTGGAGTCAAAGTTAATTCTCTGTGCTTTGGTTGTAGTTGCAGAGATCAATCGAATGCTTCCCATTTTCTTTCAAGCCAAAGAGATTTTCTCTACAAAACAGGCCATGTACAACCACACATTTAGAAGCCCACAAATAATAATGCGGAAATTTGGGATAAAGACTTCCAGAATTATGGATTATTAATAATACAAATAAAATTCATTTTTATCTCAAATATTTATAACAAATAAGAAATAATTCTTTAAATCATGTAAAATAATAAATAATTTGATAAAATCACATTTAAGATGTATATAAACCCTAATGTGGCTGTTAAAAATGTTAGAGGGTTAAATAAAAAATAGAAAAAGAAATTGCAAAAAAAATTTTTAAAATGGAAAAGTTTAAATAAAATGAAGGATACTTGTAAAAATTTTAGAAAAAATTTTAAAAATTCAAGAACCATTTTTTAAAAATTAAAAACTAATTACCTTTATTTTCTTAAAACTAAACATAATTTAATTATACAAGTACATTTTTATTTTTTCCATAATTTAAAACATTTTAAAAAATTAAAATTTATTTGTAAAATTATAGAAGAATAAAAATAGATAGAGAAAACCGTAAAAAAGAATTATAAAAAATTCTTCAATTTTTTTAATTGCTTTTAGAAATATAATTATAAATTTTTTAAAATAAACATAATATATATATTGAAAATTAAAAAATTTGAACCAAGGGATTTCTAAAATTATACAATTGATTATCTTCAATTTTATTATTTTTGAATTTTTGCTTTTTATTATTTAACAAATATGTTTAATTTTTTATAATTTTAAAATTAAATTATAAAAAATATAATTCTAAATTAAGAAAATAAAGGCAATTGGTATTTAATTTTTTTTTATGAAAAAAAGTTTGGCATTTTTTTGTATGTTTTTATATTTTTATATTTTTACAATTATATTTTAATTGTATTTATAAAAATCCCATGGGTTGAAGAGAGTATTGGACTAAACTATTAACAATGATCTTAAATGAGGTTGGTATACATATTGCATAAAACTAATTGATTTGTGCTAAGTAATTGTCTACTCTACTTATGAACTACTTAAACCTCTAAGATCCTTTTCATTAAGGATTCTCCAACACTCCTCAAATGCAATCATTGGAAGGTTTATTAAACACGTAGGCCTATCTCAAAGATTCTAGACCCACAAATAGGTCTACATTTCGAGCTAGCCTAATTCAAGATCTTTGAACAAAAATTCTAAGATTATTTGATGGTTCGATCATCTTTAGATTCTAATACTATGAAAAATATTTTAAAAAAATTGTAGAGAAATTATGTTTTATATTGATCACTAATTAGGAATTTATATACAAACTACACAATCATACAAAAAGACATGAAATAAAACTTAAATTTCTAAGATTTTTCACATGATTGACTCTATAATCATATTAATGCATATGGAATAATTATTTTTTTATAAACTTTCTCGATGAGCTTTCATGTTGTATTGTGTTATTTCTTTATTGCCTCTTCAACTCAATTATTCTTATTTTTTTCTTTATAATTTTGGCCTTTAGCCATTTATGAATGAATATAAGAGTGAAAGAGAAATTGGCTAAGGAAACTAAAGTAAGTTGAAAGTGAAATAGTATCGACTACGCCAACAGTTTTGTTGATTTTTCTATTAATTTTCAATCATATGTTTATATAATATGCTAGACTTGATCATATGCTTGTATGCTAAATCATTTTCCATAGCCGCCAAAATCTTAGAAAAATGCTAAACCACATCGTCTACTAACACTACTCTAATAACTCATCATTCTTTTTTGTTGCTCCACACTTACATCATACCTTTGCTACTCCACACACTGTATTTACAAGATGCTAGATCCAACGCCCGCACGGGCGTAGCTCAGTTGGTGTACCAAAGATGCTAGATCCAACCTTATCAGAATTCTTGTTTTTATCAAATGGAAATTATGAGCTATTTAGAATTTACTTGAACAAAATTTAAAAACAAAAAAAAATGCATCGCTTATTTTAATAAATAAATTATCTAGATTTGAATCTCAACATTCATTATATATTAACAAGTAAATGATCAATTACACTGTGCTAATTAATAAAAATAAGAATGAATTTTGAATTCAAGCTACTCAAGAAGTTGTTTAACAGGTCAGCTTGCACCTACTAACTACAAAATAAATAACAAGTTTTGACCCTTTGATCTCATTCACTTGTTGTAGAACTACATTTGGTGGTAAATAATATATAACAGCTACAATACCTTATGAAGAGTAAAAGTATTGGTTGTTTTATGATGACCAAAGCATTATTAGCATTATTCATCTTGGTAAGAATGTTCCTTCTAATCACTATTAAAGTACATTGATGTGAGATATTATTAATCTCAACATTCATCTTATCTATGATCTAATAAAAAGTTTTAACATTCATTGCTGCCCTTTTAAGTTCTACATCTTATCGATGGATTGATTGGCAGATTAAAATAATCTAAGTGAGGCTTACCTCCTACTTTTCCTTTTCCTCCACTTATGGATATATAAGATTTGGAAAGCTTTTATCAAAACAGCCAAAAAAATCATATATAATATGAACATTTTTTTATTTAATTTTATATACATAAAATACTAACTGTTATTATAATCATGTTAAACCAATAAAAAAAAATCATAAAAGAATGAACAACAAATCTCTTCTTTTTCTCCTTCTCTTTCTCCTCATCTCTTGCAACGTCCCTTTGTCTAATCTTTTCAACCAGCATCTCAACCTTACATTGATGCACAATCTCTATATCCTATCTCATTTGGACAAGTCTAATTCTCTTAAGTCCATATATATTAACTATAAATTATTTAATATAAATGTGATAATTAATTTAATAAGCAATCATGCCAGCGGGTAAACCACATATGAGACTTATTTACATATGTATAAAATACAATATCAAATGAAGACTAATACATATCAGAAGTTACCAAATTTTATCTCCCTTTTCGAATTAGATCTATTTTCCCCTACTTTTTAAGTACTTCATTTGTTTTTATATTTTGCATTTTAACTTCACAGGAGTCATGTTACCCTTTATACAAATCGTGTTAGACTCAAAATAATGGTATTTTATGAATATCAATCTTTACATGACTCATATAATAAGTAACCTGTGGAACATCTACACAAGTCATGATTTTTGCACATTTTTTATAGTGGATCTGAGCCGTGGGATCTTTTATTGTAGGGCTATGATTAATTACATAAAAATAGGGTTTTATCCATTTGTTTTTTCATTCTTTGGCCATATACAATGGGAGAGCTTAATTGGAAGAGAGCCTTGGAATGCTCCTTCAGCAATCCCTTTTTGCTTTTTAACTTATGAATAGAAACCTATATTAGGATTGAGATTGGTTTACTTGTGTTCTTCATATGAGTTAAATGGTTAATGATATGTTAGAGGTTTATAATATTTATTTGTTGAGTTTATTATCCATGGTGATTTGTTTAATAATAATGCTCATTAATTTACAAATTATCTAATTAGAGTAATTAATTGCTTTGAAGGATAATCTAATTAGTTAGACAAAAAAGGAACATAAGAATTAAATAATCAGAGGTAATTAATTGGTAACTAAACATGTTTGATTAAAATCAACCTTACACCATGAAAATATTTCATGAATAATCTTATCTTCTTCGCAAGAGTATTAATTGCATTTTGATTACAATCTTGATAGACCAATCATTTTATCATTCAACACTAAGTTAAGAGAGTTGTAGCCTACTTATCACTTTTTAATTATCCCATATTTTCAAAAATTTGAATAACTAATACTTATCACATTCTAATTCCTGTGAATCATAACTTTTATTATATTCATGATCCATATTTTTACGGCGATATGAATTCATAATAAAAATTCATTTAAAACTTATTAAATCTCACATTTTTATATCATTTGCGTCTATATGCCAACAACAATCTTTGAAATTTTATTTTTGTTATTAAATTTCAATTAGCTTTAATAAGTTATGATGCAAATTTGAGTGCAATTTTTATGACCCAACAGCCTTAACAATAATATTCTTTATTTAGATCATTGCATCATTAAAATCAAACCTGAATGTGTAGAGTAACTCCAAAGAAAGTTAAAACTCAATTCAATGACTCCGGATAAGGTTTAGGATATCTGGTATACCTAGTCCCGGACATGGAATTGTCATCGGTAAGGTATAGAACTTGATTTGAAAGACAATAGGCTGAGCTTATTGGATACAAGTTCTGGTTTTGTTTCAAAGATCTGAGGGACACAGATCAGGAATTATGAACTGTGAGTCATTTCCCATAGCCTGCATAACTTGAGGCGGGAGGCTAACTTCAATGTCAATGCTCCCTTCTTCTGCTCCTGGATATACCGTGGTCATCCCGTCAAACTGATTCCCTGCCCCACTGCGTATGGCAATCGGCCTTCCCCAACCGAAATCATTACCATAAACATCGAATCTCTGCAAACAACTTACCCATAAAACCTTTTTTTTAACGCTGCCAAATGCTGTTAATTCTGGTTTCTTGCTCCAGCACTCTATATTGTTTCTTATACTTTCTTGGTCGCAACGTCCGATCAGCTTGTTAATGTGTAGAGCCACAAAGCCAAGCCCATTCTCCAGGATCTCTCTTGCTTTCATTATCATCTTTACTCCCTGAAGCCCATTTCCAAAATATTCTTTTGGCATTGGCGAGTCTAATTTTCTTGATCTGATACCAATTGATATTCGGAACTCGATCTCTTCTTCAGGATCAAGTTGTCTATTTCGTGTTACAGATTTCCAGACATGAGCTGAGAGTGATTGCATGGTGGAAATGTTCTCAACGCCGGCCTCTTTGTTGGCTTTTGCTTTCAGCTTTGCAATATTTTCCTTGCTGAAATGAAAAATCCTCTTCTGCAATGGTGGTAGAGTAAATCCATCATCTGCATTTAAGATTGAAGAAGGAAATCTGACGGGGCAATAGCTACCACCACGAAACCAATGTTCAAAAACAGGAGGCTTGGAGATGATATCAGAATTATTTCCGCGACAGATTTCAAACCAGGAATTGATGAAATTCCAGAAAGTTGTACCATCAGCAACCGCGTGGTTGACGGTGAAGCCAATGAAGATCCCATCGGCTAGCTCAGTTACTTGAACAGCCAGCAATGGTTTTGAAACACCCTGACAATTTTTCATCCCATTAAGCGGAAAAAGGGAGTGAACAATGGCAGGAACAACAATAGGCTTCAGGATGTCAGAAACAGTAACATTATCAGCTACTGCATGAACAAATGGAGCTCCATTGTTATTGCAGTCGATAAAGAAAGAGACGAGGCCATGCTCTTGCTCGATTGTCGCTAAACGGCCAGCAAGAGGGAAAAAGAAATCAAGTGTACGGGAAAGAGAGGTTTTCAAGAGTTTGACTAAGTTTTGGGTGGATATGTCTGATTCTAATGATCTGATTCTGGAATAGAGAAGCCCCTTCTGGATGGGATACACCAGAAGATACTTGACATCCGATGAAGTTAAGTTGATGTTGTTTGTCAGAGTTGAATCTGCTGCTTGAACATTACATATGGACACGACTCTGATATTTGCCATCTTTTGGCTTCTCTCAGATCTTGTCAATTCTGCTTCAGGATTTATAAGCCTGTCATTAATTACCTAATTGACCAGTTTAGAGTTCCGACGTGACACAAACGCAGTAGCCTAACTCAAATAAAACTTAACAATTTATTTATTGAATATTTCAAAATTTATTTTAGTAAGATATTATGGGTGTAAATGAACTCACTGCTCATTAATTAATTAAGCAGTAAGGGCTTGGAATGGATGGTACTAGGTTGCGGGTTCGAGTGGTGAGGGGAGCAACTTGGTTTATAAGTCCCTAGGGGGAAGGGAGAAGCAACAAGATTTGTAAGCCTTGCTGGACTTTACGCCGGGAGCCAATACTCGCACTTGTTGACTGAGATCAGACCCGGATTTACCCACCTATGGTCCTTGGGGGTTGGGTCATAGGTCCAGGATTAGGGGAGCGTAAGCACCGACACCTGGATTATCAAATTGGTTAAAGTAAGATTCATTCAATAAATAAATCAAATTTAAGTTAAATAATATTTGATTCATTTAAATTCTTAATAAATTTATGAGTTAATTAATTACAATTAATTTTATAATTTTATATTAAAAATAATAAAATCATATTCCATTCATTCAAAACAAATAATCTCATTTAATAGAATATATGAATTAAAAAATCAATAAATATTTATCTCTTTTTATCTTATCAAAATTACTCATATTAATTAAATTTGATTGTCTAACTTTTATATTAAAACTCACATAATCATATTAATAAATTAACTGTATGGGTAAGCATTCGGTTTGTTTAACCAAAAAATTAAATTGAATTATCAAATTTGATTTGATTCGATTTAAAATTTTTGAATTTTAAAAATATTTGATTTGATTCGATTTAAAAAATTAAAATTTTCAATTCAAAAATCAAAATAACCAAAAAATAAGATAAAAAATTGAATCGAACCGATGAAAGTAAAATTCAATTTTATTTGGTTTATAAATTCTCATACCAAATTTTTTTTAACTCAATTCAATTTTATATATTAACAAAAATTTGATTTAATTCGATAACTAAACCACATCATTCGTTTGAAGCATCCAAAAATAAAAATTGAAATTATCTTTTTTGATATAGATAGTATAAATAAATCGAAAATACTTTTATAATTATAGAAATATTATTTTTTAAAAAAATAAATGAGATTGTCATTTCAGGAATTTCAAAAAGAAAAATAGAATTGTTTTGAAATAAAAAATATTAATAAATGATTTTTTAATATTGATCAAATAATTGAAAGAATAATTAAAATGAT
The DNA here is from genome assembly GCA_948192965.1 of Dalechampia spathulata. Classification (NCBI taxonomy): domain Eukaryota; kingdom Viridiplantae; phylum Streptophyta; class Magnoliopsida; order Malpighiales; family Euphorbiaceae; genus Dalechampia; species Dalechampia spathulata. The sequence continues at coordinate 9,349 of CANYBF010064854.1, forward strand.
TGATATATATTTAATATTTTTTCTTTGTATTACATAAATATAATTATCAGGTTGAATATCAACTATTGATTCTAAAAAGATTTTGAATAAGCTGTCGGCAATTCTATGCGGTGGGAGAATATTTCTGTCAAGAAAGGATGAGATATTTGAAAATACTTATTTATATTTTTATACATTAATTAATTTAATAAATATATTATAGATTAACTACAAATTTTAATAAAAATTGAAAATCATAAAATATCATTTATAATATTTATATTATTAGTTTGATCCATATCTAATTTCTTTTTTTTTTTTTTAAAAAAGACTTTGTTGCTATTTTATTTTCTTTTAAATATAAGTATATGAGATTTATGAGATCAATTCAAAGATTTGATCAAAATAATATTTGTTATATAATGGGATAATTTAATTAAAATATCAAAAAGAATTATATAAAATAAATATTTTTGATATAATTTATTTTATTTTAACTTTTTAAATTTTATATTTAAAATTAAATTAGAGAAATTCATGATCATTTTTATCAAATGATCATGGGTGTCAGAAAATAGACATAATAATATTTTATAAGTAATAACAGGAGCCAATGAGAAACAATTAGAAATCAAGCCATAGTCCTTTTTTTATCCATTATAATATTTCTAGTTTCTAGAACATAAATAAATTACATCATACAAATTATATATAAAAGAAAATATATCAAAGCAACCAGCACTCTCTTAATATAAAAAACATGAAAAATGAAGAGGAAAAATAAAAATTATCATAAAAATCAAATTTGATTGTTTTAAAAATATTGGTACAATAACATTAGAATAAGAGGAGATTCTAACTTATATAACAAACTCAGAAAATTTTGTAAAAGTTTGTTGATCTCTCTTTCTCCCTTCTAAAATCCTAACAAACAAAAAAACTATTATAAAAAGGAAGTAAAATAGCATTAGATAATATATAACATTTTAACTATAGATTAAATTTATTATTAGATTAAATAAAGGTTAAAAAATAAGTCATATAGATCTGAAAGAGAAATGGTAAAAGAAAGACAGGAAGATTTGTGAGAGAAGTAGCTTTTGAAATGATAAAGAAGTTCATAGAAGGATGGATGAGTATGTGAGATAGAGGATGGTGTGTGCCAAAGGAGAAAAGAGAGATATTTTGTTCTCTTTTTTGTTTTTTGAAGTTTCAATAATTAATTAAAAATTAATCATTTGATCTTCTATTTATTTTTATTTTTAGTTTTTTTGTAAATTTAGAAATGTTATATGTTTAAGGGGTGTAGTAGAATTGATATTTTGTATTTTTATTTAATTTATGTATATTTTGGATGTAATGATTCAAATATTTTAATATCTTTTCGTGTTATACACCAACTATGTTCTTAATGCTTTTTAGGGGAATAATTAGTTAGTTTTGGATGATATCTGTGGATAGGCATGACAGCCAACACTCGTTAGGTTTATATTTAATGTAAGATATTCTCTCTGTCTACACATGGAGTGAGATTATTGAATTATTGTATCAATCATATTCATTAATAAAATAAATAATCTTTATATCTTATTCTTATTTCGTTGTATCTTGCTCTTATATAGTGTTATGCTATCATAAGAATTTCTCATGCTTATTGGTGAAACTTATTATATTCTGGAATAGGTTTCCTATAAAGTCTGACTTATGTAGGAAACATCTTATACAGGCAGAGGTTTCAATTGAGGGTTGAGTTTTATACCCGTTTCGATTTAAACTAAATATATAAAATGTGATTTAATTTAAAAATTTTGAAACTAAATAATATTTAATTCAATTTTATATAGAAAAATGGAATTTTTATTAGAAAGAACTAAAAATATAGAAAAAATGTCAAAAAGTTAACTCAATCGACATGAATTGAAAAAGTGTCAAGATTTTCTTATTATTAAATGAAGATTTCTTTAATTAGCTGTTAAAAACGTGAGTTAAACCTTAAAAAATCACTACTTTTATAAATATATTCTTAAAAGTTTCCCTAATAATAATGCACTTACTTGGTCTAGTTGATACTTAACCAAACACTAACCTAATGGCAAGTTGATACTTCACCAGACACTTACCTCATGGGTGAAGAACAAGAAAACTCATTTGATCTTATCAAAAACATGAAAATCGATGCTTTATGTCGGTTCTTAACATATTAGATTGTGAGTTAGATAATAAATATATTTATTTTTAATTAAAAATTGAAATAATGAAAAAATAAGTTCAAAAATTAAATTCATATTTATTTTATTTTGATTTATATATTTAAAAATCAATAAAAATATGATTCAATAATGAAACTGAATATATGTTCAATCCTATCGAATATAGTACAATATAAAGATATAGTTATTCAATGAAAATGTCTTTTTATACACACATATATGCATGGAGGACAATATACTAAATTTTAATAAATAAAATTTAAATACCTAAATAATTATATATATGAAAAATTCAGGGCCCTGAATCCACCTATATATACACACGCGCGCGACAAAAATCAAAATAAATATAATTTTAAATTTCTATTATTATAATTAAAAAATAATTTATAGAATTTAACCATGATCGGTGATCACATTAACCAATGATTTAATTATATAAATTTTGATGAAATAAATTCTCACCTCATTACATTTATCAATTATTCAATTATACTCTTATCTCGTAATAATTATCATTTTAAAGATTAATATATAAATTAAGAATATCATTTAAAACTTAATAATTTTTCTAAAATATTCTTATTTACCTTAATTAAATTTTTATTGAAAGATTAAATATGTTGGATATTAATATTAAATTTATTTAAAAACTTTTTGAATGATAATGAAAAAATATTTAAAATTTTGAAAATTATATTAATAATTAATGATGAATTAAAATTAAGGAAGGATAAAATTATAAATTATTTTTAAAAATTACAAAGAATTATCTAAATGAAAAATATTATTAAACAAATAGTTTTTCTAAAATGACAACCGAGAGGGAGGAAGTATAAATTTTGATTAAATAAATCCATATATAATTACATTAATCAATAATTTAATTATATAAATTTTGATGAAATAGATTCTCATCTAATTTGATTTATCATTAATTATCAGATTGATAATATGAGAAATTTTTAGAGATAGAAAATTTTTTTGAAAAAATATTGATTTTCTTAAAAATTTTAAAAATAACAAAATTTTAAAAATATTTTAAAAATAATACTTTTTCTACATTTATTAAAAATTTAATATAAATTTTTAAACGTATAATACAAAGTATAAATTTAACATAAAAGGCATTATTTTATTTAAAAATATTTTATTAAATTTAAAAAATTCATAATCTTTATTGACGTCCCTTTTAATTTATTTTTTATAATAATCAAATTATTTGATTATATTTTTTTATTTTCATGCATTTTCAATTTTGTTTACTGTTATCGATTAATTTACTTTTATGATAAATATATATATAATACATATTTATTTAACACTATTATATATTTATTATATATTAATATATATTGGCAAACAAATGTTTATTATATATGATATGTATTAATAAATATATACATCATAATTTATATATTTAACAAATATTAAAAATATATATATACATATATCCATATATATTATATATATATAATATATTTATTTAAATATATTTATCATGAAACAAAAATTAACAAAGCACCGGCTTGGAAGTTCCCTCCAAGTTTTTCGTATCATTCAATTGGGAAAGTTCCTTGACAATGGAAGGCACATACATGGATTGAGTGATATCGCTAATTCTTACGCCATTAGCAGCAGAATGAACAAAGATCACACCAGCAGTATTACAGTCGACGAAGAAGGAGGACATATCACCATCATGTTCAACAGTTGCTAAACAACCAACAAGAGAACTGAAGAAATCTAGACTTGATTTTGGCTTGTGGAATAAAAGACCTTTTTGATTAGGACCAAGTAAGAGGAACTGCAGATTCCATGGAGAAGTTAATTCTTTGAGATGGGTGGTTGCTATTCTGTGCGTTGATGAAAATTGTAGAGATCAATCGAATGCTTCCCATTTTCTTTCAAGCTCTCTGCACCCAGAAATTAAAAAGCCAATGAATAAGAATAGATGTGGAAATTTGGGATGAGACCGACTTGAACTGTTAGGAAACGAACAAAATTCAATAACAATATTTTCAAGAAATATTTAGAAAATTATTCTGCCAAAATTCTACTAAGAAAATTCCCAGATTCACTGGAGATGTCACAAACGGTCCCACTTAAAACCCAGGAGTCTTGCCAGAATTAACTTAATTATTTATAGCAAAATAACTAACCAAATATAACCAAATAAAGCTATTTAAATAGGGGAGAAAAATAAATGCCAAGAAAAAAGAACACCAGAAATTTTAACGAGGTTCGGCTAATTTTGCCTACGTCCTCGGACACTCCCACTTTAATATTTCTCGTAAAATATTACAAGAAGGAAAGAGATAAGACCAAGTTACAAATTGGAA
>CANYBF010065041.1:0-11370 GCA_948192965.1 Dalechampia spathulata
TATTTAAAACTAAAATATAAAAGATGGAGATGAAGAGAATCTTGATCAATCCTGTTGCTCCTGCTATTCCGTCTTCTATTCTTCTCGATTCCTCCTCAGCTGCTTCCTCAACGTCTTGATGAAAGGCTATGAATAAGAACATAAAATAGAAGAGAATATTAGCAAGCACACTAATTGAATCTCATCTTCTCTCTCTTCCCTAAACCTAAAACCCTAACCTAGACTCTCATAATCGTGAGTGAATGAATGAATCCCCTTCTTCTGAATGTATAAAACCCTAATAACTATCTCAATAAAGTAAATGCATCCTAACCGTCTAATTATTATGATCTTAGGGCTAGAAAAGGAAGGGGAAAAATGACTTAATGCATCACATGAGTCGTGTAAATGCTACACGAGTCGTGTGGCTTTCGGAACGATCAAAACAAGCAGAAAAATAGAAAAGACCGAATGGTACACGAGTCGTGTATGGCCTTACACGACTCGTGTAAGGCTCATATGAACTTAAAATGGAAAGAAATCAAATGGTCGAGCCATCCACGACTCGTGGATGGCCTTCCACGACTCGTGTAAGGCTCGGTAGGGTCATTAAAACATAATTTTCTAAGCTTGAATGGGAAAACTAAACTTCTAATACCTAAAACTATGATTCAACTACAAAATAGTACCTAAGAAACTTACTAAATGCATGTAAAATCCATATAAATAAAGCTAATTCCTAGACTATATGAAATATTATGAAAATTATGCAAAATATGTATGAAAATGTATGAAATTATACTAAGTATATAATATATGAATATGATGCATGAAAATATGAATAATATATGAAATGCTATATTATATGCTTATGTTTGAAGGAAAAAATATGAAAACAATGCTTAAAAAGATATTATATTAAGGGAAAAAATATAGGTAAAAGTCATGGTTATCAAATTACTTGTCTTTAATTATTTGATTTTCCATTTAATTTCATTTGTTTTATAAAATAATTTCAATAAATTAATTCAATTTTACATCAAATTAAACCAATATTTAAACCTAATTTTGAAGATAAACTTTATATTTTTATTTTAAACAATTCCTAAACTATTAAGAATATAACGAATTTATTTCCATTATAATCTAAAAACAAGCAATTGATGTAGAGATTTTTTAAAATATTATTTTAGTGGAATATATATTTTATAAAATTTTATAAACTAAATTAGCTTTAAAGATAAATATTATTTTAAAAGGTACTAAAAATAAGTATATAATAAATAAGTGTATATAACCTTATAGGATAAAAATAAGTATATAATACCTTTATTAAAGTTTCAAAATAAGAAAATAACTTTCACCAATTAAAATTAATAAAGCTTTGATAAAAGGTTTCAATAATCCATAGAGCAAAATCCCAAATAATATAGAACAATTAAGTCACAAGATTAATTAAAATAGTTTTATTGAGGAATATAACATGCATATACTAGATATACAATAAACATCATTTACAAATAAGTTTACTTGTTAGAATATCAATCTTGTATTGTAAACTCTTTTTATATTTTATTCTCATAACCTAAGTGTTGGTTATTGTAATATTGGACTAGTATGTGATTAATGTTTGTATATTATACTGTAATTGAGAGTTTGTGAAATTGTAATTGATTATAAAGGTTTGAATGTGAACCTAAAAATATTGATGTATTGGTTTCTAGTTGAGAATCTATTGTTGTATTGATTGTGATTAGTTAGTGGAACACTTACGAGAAATGAATGTAGGCAAGAATTGTACCAAATCATCATAAACGTGTGTTACCAATTCTGTAAGGATTTCATGATTTTTCAATAATTTGTATAAAAAAATATTACGTTATTGGACAATTGTTAGTTATTTTCCATGTTAATTGATATTTTTGGGATTTTATCAACTATTTCTAAAAAATAAAGATTGTTTTATGAAAATATAAGCTTTTAATTTTTTCTAAAATAATAGATTTTAAAAATAATTTAGAAAATAATACTTTAAAAGTTCCACTTAAATTGATTTTCAGTTTGCTTTAAATTATTTAAAAAATTCATTATTTTTTCAAAAAATTATTATTTTTATAAAATTTTTAAATATATATAATATTATCGTAAATATGAAGAAAATTTTATCACTTTTTGTGATTAATCCATATTTTTTTTTATAATGAGTAGTTGTTATCAATAAAATTAATATTTCGATTGGAAATATTTTTTTTATAAAATATAATTTAAATGTTCTACTCTCCAATAAGGTTTGAACATTAATATGTTATTAATAATATAATATAATATATTCATCAATATACAATTAAATTAGTATATTTTATGAATATATGAAAATTTGTATATATTCATTCTTATATTATAATAATTTTATAAAAAATAAAATAATCATCAATATAATTATTATAATTAAATATAGTCAATACTGTGATTTAAAATGAATATCTCAGATATCCAGATATCTACATCATCTCAATTATATAATCTGAGAATTACATAGCAAAACTAAAAATTAAAATTTAAAATATCAAAAATCAAATCTGAAATTAACATTTAAATTAGTTATAATTTTTAATAAAAAATTTAAAATTCATTTATCTGCTTATTTATTTATTTATTTATTTTCTTTTTATATATAGGTTTATTTTTCTTCTTTTATCAGATTAATACTTGATATATAAATAGATGTATATTTTTTTATATATTTATAAAATATAATTCTTCAATTCTCCAAATATTTACGATATCATTAAATTTTGATTTAAATCAAATTAAATGTGTTCGCCGGTTTTTTTTTTTTTTAATTTCCGTTCCGCCCATTTTAACCCGCCGGAGTTTGGGTGAACCGACCAAGTAAAAGGGGTAGAAAGAGAGCGAGGAGCTGGAGCAGAAGCAGAGGCAGGAAGTAGAGGGAAGGAGGAAGTGAAACAAGGAGAATGGGAAGGGGCAAAAGAGAAGGAGGAGGAGGACGAGGTGGTGAAGATGAGGGGATTCATTCAGCGGCAAGGTCCGGTGACATTAATGCTGTTCAGTCTATTCTCTCTTTAAATCCTTTGGCTGTTAACTCCAGAGATAAGCATTCAAGAACTCCGTATCCTCTCTTTTATTTCTGATTCTGGATTTTACTATTAGGTTTTTGTTTTCTTCTTGTTTTGTGATCGTGTTATTGTTGTTGGGTTTTCAATAATTCTGGTTTGTTGGTAGTATCAACAGTTGGAGACAATTCTTCTATGTTTATGATAGAAGTTGATGGTTCAAATTGGGTTGATTGAAATTTTCTTTTTTTCTAAAGAAAAGATCGAACTGAACTGATAGAGAACAAAAAGAATATAGAAATAACATGATGATGAAGACAAGGAGCATAGTAGCTTGGTTAAGCTCAGTTTCTTTTTTCAGAAAGTTTGATGATCATTTGGTTATTATAGTTATGTGTGTTCTGTATGGTGTTTTCAGCACAGGATGCCCAATTTACCCAGTTCACGTGGTCCTTGAATACCCATGCTGGTGTGTTGAAAGCTTGAGAGAGTGGAATTGCTGCCAGTATGTGAGCTAGCATGCTCATTTACTGTGAATTTAATTTTTAAGTTCGCGTGACTGATTCATCTCTACTAAGCTAAGCCCCATCAGAGATCTTTCAAAAGTTCTGTGCTAAATAATGTTACTTCTCAAAATTTAATCCCGAAAAATCTTCCTTCGAGCTCCTAGAAGTTAGTTGTCTCTCTGCCTCTGTCACTTCAGTTTCAATTGGTCCACTATACAAACTTACCAACTACTTTGGGCTCAGATCTTCTGTGACTGTAGATATATGGAGAAGAAATATAAAGCTTATAAAAAATAAATACTGAGAAATTTGGATTATACCATAACCATAGCTGATATAGTGAAGTTGGTGCTTGTGTGGATGATGCCACATCTATATGTCTGTTTTTTTTATTTTTTATTTTTTATGTGTGAGATAGGGAGCGAGGCTGATAGTTGACTATATACTTATAGTGGATGAGACCATAATGTGACACATGATACAACACATCATGTCACTAACATCTTGTGGTTGATCATTGCAATATCACATTTGGAGACAATTTAAGGGCATGTGATGCTGTATTTACATGATTGCTTTTTCGCTTTGTGGGTGTGACTGAACACCTGCACACTGCTTTATTATTCAGCAACATACATGTGCAATTTTGTGCATGTTCTAGTTAGAGGCTATTGGATTTTATATTTTCTCCCTCTTTATATGCACACATGCATATCATCCGTTGTGCAGCAACAACAATCAATCTTTACAGATGACATTGTTGCATATCTCAATCTTTTCCATAGTATATGAAATCTTCTATTTTACAGATGTGCATTTTCTTATATATTTAGTTGGTCTACTTAAGCATTTTGGGATTAAAATGCTATAGTGACTGCCTAAAGTAAGAGTCTAAAGCTTTGAAAATACCCGTGTCACCATGCACGAACCCGCCCAGGAAAATCTAGAAAGTACTTATGCAAGCATTTTTAGATCTGTATATTCTTGAGATCTGGGCATCTGCATCAGTTCTGGGTTTGCAGTTGTTAGGTTTTGTAACTCTACTGCCTTTTAATTGCTGCAAAGGGGATTCATGGCAGTTGTACTCTTTAAGCTATTACTCTCACTTCATAGCTCAATTTGGTTCATTGTTGGCTGTTCTAGTGTATGTTTTTACTGTCTTGTTTATCTCATGCTTCTTGGGTTGAACATGTCTAACCTTGGCAATTTCATTAAAGGAAAGAGGATCTCTAAGGACCGCCATGTATGTAACTCTGATCTGATTGCATCATGAGGAGTAGAATGCTAAGCAGCATCTCTAGACTTTTTACAGGAGCAAAATACAAGATTTAGAGATGAGAAGAGAAATGGATTCAAGTTAAATTTGGTAGGATGTAGAAGATGTAAATGCAATAGGAAGAAAAATGTAAGGTAACGAGATGCATGACCACCTTTTCACATATTTGGTTTGCCAATAAAAATTAATGTGATTCAAGGGCATTGATATCTTTTGTTAGCAGAGTGGTGGAAGTGTTGCAAAGGTGATGGTGTAGGTTATGTAGGATAAGGCATCCAGCTGCAGTGAAGATGATTATGGTGGTGAGATTAGGTAGAATGAATTTTGGTGGTCAGGTTTGGTGGTCTTGAAGTGAGAATAAACAGTAAAGAATAAGCTGTCATGGTTATATGCTGTTGGTAATAGGTATAGCATAAATTGAACTATGAATGATTTTTTAATGTAATGTGTATTTGATTATAGATTTGCGGTTTGCGGCAAACAAGTATGTGCTCTCGCTAAATTGCAATTCACTGTTGCAGAATTTGAATTCCTTTTACTTCATTTTCTTAAAAGGTCCTTTGAGTGAATTTTCTTGAACAGACCCATAAATTGAACATTTTTTGGTTTTACATGGAATTTTTTTACATCATTTGTTTTTATTGGAGGTGGAGCATGAGTGGATTAGCTCCTTTTTTTAGTAAATCATAGGAAATATCATCGAGACTTTGGTTTTTCTGGTGCATTATATTGATAGACTTTGGTGTTTGTTTGCAAATTATAGGAAATACATGCTGATGTCCGAGTCAAGTGCCTTGCCTCTAAATTGGAGGAGCCTAAGAAACTAAATTCAATGGTTTCTTTGTTGGTTGTCATTGTTAGTGTTGTCTGTATTATCTTCTTTTATTTTTTGCTCAGCAATATTCTTGGTTAGTTGCCACCTATTGTTTGATGTTGAACGCTCACATGAACTGTAGAATGGCCAGTCTTAAAAGGTCGTTCCTTGACAAAGGTAACTCTGTTGAATAGATTGCATTTGGCAGCATGGTCTGGGCATGCAGATGTGGTGAATTATCTCTGCCAACATAAGGCTGATGTGGGTGCTGCTGCCATGGATGACATGGGGGCGATTCATTTCGCTGCTCAAAAAGGTCATTTGGAAGTTGTCCGGACTCTGCTTTCATCTGGGGTCTCTGTCAAAGCTTCAACCAGAAAGGGCCTAACTCCACTTCACTATGCAGCTCAAGGTTCCAATCTGGATTTAGTTAAGTTACTGGTAAAGAAAGGTGCAAGCCTTGTTGTTAAGACGAAAGCTGGAAAGACCCCACTTGACCTTGCAAGCAGGGAAGAAATCCGCATATTTCTGGAGGAAAGTGAGCAGTCATCCAAAAAGGGAAATCTGGATGCAAAAGGGAAAGCGGAAGAATCCAACACAAAGCCATCACTACCAGATGAGTCAACAATCAGCGATGGTGAGGCTTCTCTAGCTGCAGAGGAACAAGGTGATGAAAGGGTCAAGAGGAAGGGCAATGAGGATACTGAGGAAGCTTCTGCAGAACAAAAAAGGCGTAAAATCACTCTTAATCATCTACTAAGTGCGGATGATACTCAGGAAGAAGAAAATCTGTGAGTAAATGCCTTAATGGGAGACTCATTCTTCAACCAAGTTTCTAGACATAGGCAGCGTTCGGTAGTAATCTTTTAGATAGTGTCATTTTCACTTGACCAAAAAACCATTCTAAATTATATTGTTGGATGAGATCTAAAATAAGTTGGTATTAAGAACAACTAATTTGTATGGAACATTCTAGTTTTAAATCAATACATGAACAACTTCAACAGTAGCTACGAATTAATATGCAGAATAGAGCAGTCCCCTCCGCTAGATCAAGTTTTCAAGCTCAAAACTAGGTACAACCTGGAGATTATATTGTCTAGCAGTATAATATCCAAGCAGCCGTTGTCTGGACGACTGCCTCTGCGAAGTGGAGTCTGATATAATGGCAACCAGAGAGATATTTGCCCTGGATTTCTGCTTCACGAAAATGGTCTCGAGTATTTATAAAAATACAGAAAAAAACTAACAATAATTTTAAAAATACAGAAATTACACTTTTATTATAACAGTATAGAAGTTATATAAGAATATAGAAATTTTTGAAACTTTCCCATAGTCATAAATAATTCTTCATATATATATATATATATATATATACACACACACCAAAAGTTCATCAAACATATTAAGTATTAGTATTAATAATTTGATATGTAATTAATTATAAAAATTATATTATGATATATATTATCTTCAATGAATTATTATATTCATCATTATTTGATTTTAATGATTTTCATTCCTAACAAAAACAGAATATTGAATATTGTATATAAATATTTTAATCAACTTTTTTTTTATAGTAACTACACATATATTGTCATTTTTTTACTATATTTTATTTTAATTAGAGTTTTTTTTAATTATATTTACTTTATATTATATTGATGATATACTATATTTACATTATGATCAATCAATTAATTACATCTTAGTATACAAATTCACATTTTATGTTTTATTGAACCGAACCAATCCAAAGCAAAAAAAAAAACTGTTAAAGTTATTTCACATGCATGTTAATATTCATTTTCACTCATGATAGAGGATATGTATCAATTTAATTAGCTTACCTTATTTTATAACACTTATTTCTTTCCAATAAAATATAATATAAGTTAGAGATAATAATTTAGTGCTGCCTGTGGTAACATGAATTCCTTTCACTAAGTAACACTACTTTTATTTTCTTGATGTTCCCAAACTAATGCAGATTGCTAGAACATCATCAACTATCAATATATCCGATGATCGTTGGAACAGAAAGACAATCTTATTGCTGAGCTTACCTGACATCTCGTAGTACAAGTTTTGGTTGCACAGAGCCACGCATACCATATCCACAAAATACTATGTGGGTTTTGTTTTATTGTATCATACAAATCCTATCATACCAGGAAGATGACGCTGCTGCTAAGTAAACAGCTGAGCATTGCATGGAAGAGACATCAAGTTAAATGGAAATACTGTTGGGAACTCCCATCCCTGTCACTCCACTTTTTTCAGAATATGGCTTCAAGAGTTTATAAGGAACTACTCCTGCTCCAACCCTGTTTTTGTATTCAGGATTATTGTTTCTTCCATCAACGATCGCGTCTATCTCCTTCATCCTGTCGCCATACTTTTCATATGCTATTTTAATCTGAGGATCTGCTTTCCATGATGCCTCCAAGGTGTATCCTATGTACTCCTCGTCTGGTGAATGAGATGACAGCACATCCAGTATACCAATCACTGTTGCTGCTTGAACTCGATTTGGGAAGAATTTCAACAGTGTTTCTTCTGGTTTGTTCAAAAAGTTCTGGTACTCTTTACCGTCCGATTCTATATCTTCAGTCGGCATGTTTCTCCTACTGATTGTTGGCCTATTTGGGAAGTAGGCGCCATATCCATACTGCCCAAAATTCACAGCTGCATGATGACCTGAAGCCACCCAAATGATTGTAGTTAAGACTTTGATTAGGTCTTGTTGAGTCTTCAGCTCAGGCCACCATTTCTCATCTTTCTTGTCTTCATGCCCTTTAACTCGAACTTCTTCCCACTATTTTTGAAGTTCATCGTCAGACGTCACATTTTCTGCCTCCTTATAGTAGTGATTCACGTACTCAGAAACCCATTCCTTAGTTGCATCCCAAAGCAACAGACCATCGTTGGCGTAAGGATAGTCTTCTATTGCCACCTTCAGGCCATGATCTGCGGCTGGGTCCTCAACTGCCATTCCCCTATACATTTATATGGTCAAGGCCATATGTAAGTATATACACATATGTTTCAATTAAGTATTTATGTACCAACTGGTCTGTTTTATATATGTGCAAGCAAAGCATTTGACCATAGGATTAGTTAACCTTTTAATCAAATCCGCTGGCAATGCTTCATTGTCAAAACGCCAGAGCTTATCATAAGCAACAGAGCTGAGCTCCAACGAATACTTGCCAGGAGAAAAAGTTTTTTCAATGATACCACCTGCACTGATGAGCAAACCTCGAGCAAGAGCATTGATTTCCATGGTGTATCGAAAATGAGGATGTAGGAGTCTGTAGATTGGATGCATTTCACTTAGCTGTCTGTTTGCTGCAATGATGTATGGCTCTACAGCGCAGTGGGTCCTCAACCTGAAGAGAGACACATATGCACTACAAATTAAAATAACTATGTACAGATGTTGATCATATTTCCAAGCAAGCTGCGTGGTTCTGTTCCAAATTGGAAAGGATCAAACCTACCAATGAGAGACAAGTTGGTGGATGCCAGTATCATGAGCCAGAACATGCACTTTGGCAAGCCTCCATAGCCAACAATCCGTGGGATGATTGCCGGGTACAAAGACTTGTTTCCATTCAGGTTTGTCACATATGGGTGGGCAGGTGAGTTCAATGGCAATAGGCCTCAGTGTGCCATCATCGGCAAGGAAGAAGAGCGTCCTAGAACCATATAAATTGGTGCCTTGAAGCTCCCTCACTTTTTCCACATATGGCAACAGTATATCATGGTAGTCAAGCACGAATAGCTTCTTCTTTTCTATCGCCTGCATATACACAAATAAAAACAACACTAGTGATTTGGCGGGTCAAGAGAAGAAGAATTGATTTCTTGATATACTTTATATATATAAATCACCTCGGTAACTGACATGGAGCCTCCGATTTCCTTTTCCACCATCTCTTTTGTGATGATTGATTCGGCTGTTCCATACATTTGAGGTTCGAGTTCACTCTTTAGAGGCCACTTCTACATGAAAAAACCACAAATGATTACTATTAAACAGTATCTCCTTTTGCGATTAACATCATCATCATGCCATAAATACAATTGGGTCTTACTGTGACTAATTGTATGCCCAATGGATTAAAACCAGCAAGAGTTTGACGACCAAATTCTTCATCGCTGAGCCAGGAGAATTTGTCTTCTGCAAGATGGATAGTGTATTTGTATGCAAGAGACTTAGATTTAATTCCATCCAACAGTTGTGTTTTTGTGTGTGTATATATGTATAGAAAGAGAGAAGAATGCATACTGTCGAGCAATTCAGGGAGGTCATAGCGTAAGAGTTCATGTTCAGCATCCTCGACAAATTTCACTATTCTTGGCAATATGGTGGCAAGGGAAGAATCACCACGGGTCAGTTCAATTCCTTCATTAAACAGTGTGTCAATGGCAGTGAAGGAAGGGAAGTCAGAATCTCCTATCTCCGACTTTAAACTCGGCACCAGACCGTGAATCATAGATTTCATTAAATTTGAACGAAATGTCATATCTTTCACCCTGGAGAATGCTTCATCGCTTGGCACATAAGGGTTGCTGCTGCTTTTAGATTCTGACGATATATCTGTGTTAACATCATCACACCCAAAAAAGTTAACCATCAATTTGTTTCTGAAACAAGGCGAATTTAGAATTCATATTCATATGATGACACTGCAATTGACCTCAAAATCTTAGAGTATTCAAGCTGCTTGAAAGATCTATGTTTGAGAAGAAAAAAGAGGGTTAAGCGACCTGTTTGGGAGGGAGGGCGACCGGTTCTGCAACGTCTGGGGTAGGGGTGTTGGGAGCCACCAAGAACGGGTCTTTTCAGATCAGGATCTTTGTCAGGATCGCCAAGATCATTATATTTATCGTAGTCATATATTCTCTCGAATGACTTTCTTTCAGCTGTTACTTCATCTCCACGTCCTCGTAGATTTTCCAACTCCTCCTTCCTCACCTGCTTCAATCCATCTGGTGTGTCGGCCGGCAAGTAGGATTATTTCATGACACAAGAAAACACGTCCACATATTACAAAACTTTGTGTATAATTAACTCACCAGAAAAATATCTATTATGCTCCAAATATTTCCGTAAAGCTATGCATGGCTTTGGCACATCCAGGAGTAATCATTTGTTTGATTAGATAAACATTTTAACGATTGATAAGTGTGTAGGAAGGAAGCGAATAGAAGGCATAAACTGACCTTAGTGGAGAAGAAATTTCTCTTGGTATTGTTGACATACTTGGGACGAATCCATGATTTACATGAAAAGGTGACAGCGCCATGAGGGAAGCCTTCAAGAACTATATCTTGGAGAAAGACATCTTTTTGATGCTCATTCACCACTGTTATAGCTCCAACATCACCGAATTCTGCTGGCACTTTGATACTTGCCTCTAACGTTATCTCAATTTCGTCATTCGCAATGACCTTTCCCGTTACATCACTGCAAAAAAGATGAAGGATGGCTACCGAATTTAGCTACGGAATAAATCGGTTGCTAAATAGCAATGGAATATCCGTCATTATTTTGCTACAGAATAGATTCCGTAGCAAAATTCTGTAGCTATTTATTAAATTTTTAAAATATGATAATTTTTATTATGTATTATTTTAAACCAAAAATAAACTAAATAAATAAAGAATTTTTATTTTCTATTTAATTGATTAGTAATTATAATGTGT
>CANYBF010065063.1:0-11959 GCA_948192965.1 Dalechampia spathulata
CTAAAATCATCTTCTCATCATTTCCTAATCCCAATATAATTTAACTATTATTCCACGTCATTACCCTATTTTGATCATACAGGGGATAATTTAATTACCTGAATTATGAATTACTTTTGCGCTAAAAATGAGGATGTGACAATATATATATATATATATATATATATATATATATATATAATTTGAAAATAATTAGAACTTATGAATTGAAGTCAAATTTAATGATAAAGAAATTTAAATCTATTTATATTGAAACAAATTTAATTCAAATACAAATAGGATTTAGATGTCACATTTGATTGGTGAAAATATGATTCCGTAGAATGATTAATGAAAACTATATAATTAGGAATTTATTACACTCGATTGGTGAAAATATGATTCTGTAGAATGATTAATGAAAACCATATAATTAGGAATTCATTATTCACTCTACAAAGGATTTGTAAAATTTTTTTTACTTTGACGAGATATATTTGGTCTGTATTTGTAACTATTTATTTTATAACATGTGGTTTTATCCTATTACCTAGTCGTATAAAATATCCATATATAAATTTATGACATGCCATCAAACAACCCTCTATATATAAATATCATTTATATAATTTAGATAAACCACATACTAAGTAATTTTAGTACTCTGTTATAATACAAGCATAAAATATTTTAATGCCCATAAACTGTATAGTGATAGTTCTTAACAAAAATATCCACTAGGAATTTATTATTTTGCCAAGATGTATTTTCGATGGTCATACAAGACTTGGAGTTTCTTGATTGCATTGGTGTCTTACTGATCCAGACGTCTCTTTGAACTACTTTGATCTGCATTCATCAAATGATAAATAATGAGTATAAAACTCAATGGTGTCTAATAATAATTATACTATGAATAAAATTTTCTTATATATATATATATATATATACACACATATACTACGAATAGAAATAACTAATAAAAATAATTAACAAACAATCGTAACATAAATTCATAATAAATATTGCAACCAATTAACTACACAATCGATAATGAAATATCATATGTCATTTTCATGGATCAAGTATAATATCACTTTGTACAATAATAGAATAACAGAGATATGCTTTATATCGATAAGTACAAGTATGAATTGCATTCCTTTTATTGTTGTAGTAATAATATGCTATATGATAATGGATGCAAATATGAATTGTATTCCTTTATTCTTTGTAATTTCAATATTTTTCTATGATCACATCAATCTCTATATTTAATTGTGTACAATCTATACTAGGTATATTTTTAATAATTTATTTTCTAGTATATCTTTATATTCTTTGTATTCTTTATATTTTATTTATTCTCTGCATCTTTATCTGCATTACATCAATGTATAAATATACTAGCACCACCTTTATTTCACCATATATATGTATAATTGTACCTCTTTTATTCATCTAAAATGTCATGTTAATGATGTATGATGCATGACTTATGCCTTTATCATCATATGCATTTGCATAATGCTGAATTAACTGTAAAATAATAACCTTTTAAAATATTTATATAAATCACATATTCAATTAAACAAATATTAATTGAATATTCACAACATTATAAGATGATATACTTGTAATTAAGAAGCCCTTATATTATACCTATGAATCCTATTTATAAATAATTAATATTAGACATGAACCTATTTTTTATTTGCCTTTGTCTATTTATTCTGTTTATGTATTAACTCATATATTCTTTACACCTGTTGCATTTTAATTTCCTTGTTGCCTTTAATTAAAAAAAATAATACAATAATTCATAGTATAATTCAACATTTATTAGATCATATAATATGTATGTATACAACTAATTTTTATTCAATACCAAGGCCCTATATTTAAATTCTCAATTAATAATCATAAAGCAATTTTACATATTATATACACATTTTTTTTAATTTAAGAACCTATTTATTCATGTGCTAAATATTCATATATGCCATCCTTATAAAATTTTTTCTTATTTAAATCTAGTTATTTTCATACATCCACATGTGATCAATTTATTTTACATAATGGAAACTCTACCTCAACCATATGCATGGCTAAGTATACAAAGGAGAAATTTGATGATTGCTACTTAAAACTCTCTTATTCATGGAAGGTATGCTTTAGTTATAAAACTCTATTTCAAGGTTATACTTAATTCGACAATCCTCTAATATGGTTCAATTTCTAATGGTTCAATGTCTAACCTTATGTCTTATCAGATATTATAATTCTCTTTCTTCTAAATTTCATCATAATATCTTAGGAAATAAGTATGGAGCTAAATCATCATTTTATCAAATTCACATGCAGTTTACATATATATACACACATAGTATTATGTGGTTCATAACCATCTTCTAACTAGATATATTCTAGCTTATGCATATGTACTTACATGGATAATATTTAAGCAAAAGAGTTGCATTAACATATTAGAATAATTTATTATCCATCAGGTTTATTTAATCATGTTTTTCAAGTGCAATTTATTTTCCAATCTAGGCTTAATGTCTAGAATTCAACTACTTCCAAATTAGATTAACAAGCAGTTGACAACAAATCATTAAGTGTAGAATCCTGATTTCCAACCTCATTAATATATTGTTGACTTAAGAATACTTAATTCTTAAGGAAGAAAACCATGTGATCCAATAACTTTTAAGTATTGTACCTGATTTAATATAAATTAATCATCCATCATACATTTAAATTTTTTTCCCCCTTAACATTACTATGAGTATATCATACGGATGGTCATAACATACAACTGATTCATTTCATAAATAAAAATTCTCATTTAATTTGGTATCCAATATGGCAACATACTAAGTTAAAGTTGGTGAATGTTATATTATTTAAATCCTATCCTTTAATTTAATTAAGTGTTTCAGTCAAGCAATTTGTTACAAAACCTTCACATTCATAGAATGATCTTCGTCCAACTACATAATATAAACATGATCTTAATATGCCATTAAACACTACCTAAAAAAGAAACATAGTTTATAACTATGCAATTCTATCTGCTAAAGTTTTAGGCTTAGTTAACTATTATAATCTTAAGTTCTCTTTCCATTCATCTAGCTTATTCTTAAGTATATCTGTTGTACTTTGACTTGTATATTCTAATACACATTTCATCCCAAGTCAAATGAGTTTTATGTTTAGTTTTCTTGGACCTTTTACTAATACACATACATGCTTATTCGCAGGTAAGCTGGCTATAAGTTAATGGCTTCAAGTATGATACATTTCAACTGGCAATTACCATCTTTTTAGCTTATACAAACATCAATTAAGTATAATATTCATTAGATCATTTTGTTTATCGATGAGAAGTAGTATAGTTAAAATACATATATGGGCATACCACTTTACTATTCACCTTATGTCAATAGTTGCACTTAATGTGTTTGACTATTTAATTACTGTTTAATAATTAACAGGTATATATGTTAATCACTCAATCGAGTCCTAAAGATGAATTATACATTGGCAACGCTTACATAAATACCACCATCCATAAATAAACAAGGATAAGTATAAGATAATTCTCACATCATTATTGGCATTACTAATTTCAATATGCTAAATATGTAGTTAACTTAGTCCTTCTTTGATCCTCACAGTCTAATTAAAAATAAATTTCCTTTTAGCTAGCTCATAACACTCATGCTCACTCTGCACTTAATTGCTCCTGCCTGAAGCTAAGTAATGAATTTGGTCTGTTTTGCATGAAACTAGCAACACTAATGGTGGTTTAGTTTTTCTTTAATCATGTATTAAGTGCATACTATTACATCTAACCTTGTTAAGTATTATTTCACTAGTATTTGATCACATTCACATGTTCTATATGCTTGTACACATATATAAGGTTCAATAGACATTACATGGATCAACCCCCTCTTGATAACTGCATGCTAATGCTAATATCAAATTAATTTAAATCTATGCTACAGCTCATTGATTGGCATACATACACCTATAAACACCAAAGGTCTATAAATTTGTAGTTTAAATGAATAGTTGTTATGCCCGTAAATAGAGGCTAGAAGAATGTGTATGTGAATTCTTAAGAATTCAACTAATGGTATAAATGTAAATTTTGAGAACATTGGACTTAACCTTACATTAAGTTACATAAGCACAATCGGGTCAAACATGGAGATTAAATATTATGTATTCAGGATAAGTAATATAGTAGAATAGAATAACATTTGGGATAGAAACTAAGTTTAATATATGAATTAAAAGTATTTAAGTGAAATGTGCTGAAGTGGGGAGGATAGGTGACCTCCCCGGGAAACGTGTAATTTTAAATCATATAAGCTGTTTTAGAAGATTTAAGTTATAGAATCTTATCCAAAGTAAATTGGGGATTCTATTAAGCTATTTGGAGGTGTTCAGGATTGACATATAGTTAAGTATATGAAAAAGGACATAAATGGAATTAATAGAAATATTAAAGTTGGAATTTTAAGAAATTGGTAAGGGCAATTTTGGAAAGGTTAATTTTAAGGACTTAATTGCTAATAATTAAAGTTAAGGGATCTATTATCATATATTAAAGTTATGGAGTGTCACGTTTGTTTTAACATCCCTTGTAGTATGTTTAGCGGATTTCAATATGAAGTGGGATCTGTTAAGTATATTAAACAATATGTCACACCTTACAACGATATATATATATATCTATATATATAAACAGTATTTATTGTCTTTGGTTTAACATATGCATGTTTTTAAAAGATAACTTTATCCATACTATTTACTTTATCCATATGTTGTTTAAGTTAATGAAAAGTGGTATGACTAGATTTTAAATCCAACGTCACCTACAGAGTATTTAATCATACAAGAATTTTATTGGATTTTATGAAACTTCTTTTTGAAAGCTTTTATTTTAATGACAGTAAAATTTTTAAATTCCCTCATTTTCATGATCAAAAATACGATCAAAATTCTCATACTGGTGCATTTGATTAACGATTTTAATGTTACTTCTTAATACTTTTAACTTATAAAAAGGATCGATAATTGATTTTTAACATCCCTTGTAATATGTTTAGTGGATTCCAACGTCGGAGTGGAATCTGTTAAGCATATTGCGGGAGCATGCCATGCCTTATAAGAGGAGTAAGGTGTGATAATAGTTGACTTCATTCAACTATGTAAACCTTTCTTTATATATGCACATACATGAAAGAAAATTGAAAATCTAAATTCATAACTCACGTGATCACTTTCCAGCAATTTTAACAATTCTAATAAACAATTAGCATGCCAAAAATGTTTAGCACACAAGTCATCATAAACATATGTGTGTGTGTGTGTATATATATATATATATATTCATCTAACCATATAACATTTCATATGCTTTTCCCATATGAATTTAATAAGCTAGACTATCTAGTAATGACTATAAGATTTTAGAAATTAATAACTTCTTTCCATATTAAAGTCCATGAACTTACCAAACCTTTAAGATTGTTGAAATTACTCTTCACATTTAGCAGCTAAAATATCTCCCTTAAAAGATTAGATTTTCTTAACTTCAACCGATATATTCAAACTACTTTGTGGGTGCTTACCTTCTTTAATACAATAATGTAGTGAGTTTTGTCTTTTTGCCAATTTTTTAGGTTAAAGCTTACTATAACGTAAGGTAAATTATCCCTTACCAATTATCTAAGTCAACATAAATTTAATATTGATTGACCATAACTTCATTTTGAATTAGTGACACATTTAACATACCAACACAAATCTTCTTGTTTCACATATTAATCCATATGTATCTCATGCAATTTAATGCTTAAATATTCTGAACAAAATTTTAATTCCCTAAATTTATTATTCATATAATATGAACTTATACTACATCTTTATTAATAAATATTCCTAACCATCTCATAATTATACCTTTATATAACTTAAACCAAGTAAATCCTTATGTGAAAATAATTAGAATGATCTAGATGATAATTATATTTATTTCAATTCATAAAAGTGCATGTATTAGTGATCGTGACATTAGAAATTTAAATCCTAATATGATTTGAATTAAACTTCACTCTATAAATCGAAATACAAGATGATATATTTCTTTCCATATAACTTTCATCTTCTCATTCATATGCTCAAAATAAGACAAAGAAAAGCCTGATAATATTATGAGTTCCATTATCTTATTTTCTTAATGCATTAGATTTTCCAGTAATTATTCATCTATATCAATGTTGTCTTCATACATAAGTGAATCTTTTATTTTCCCACTTTTTTCCTTTTGCCAAATAATATTCATATACTTTAAATTTCTATACAAATTTACAATTTTGGTGCATGATTATTGTTGGCAATTTGGTGTGTGAATACTACTAACTTGAGCCCATTTAATATAATCACTTTGGTGTTCATGATGCTTCTTTAAATTTGAGTTTGCACTTTTTTTCTCTTTCCATCGCATGAAGCCTTTACAAGACTACTTATTTTATTTATTTGCATGAATCTTATTCTCATCTCATGGCTTTAAAACCTCCCAAGCTAATTCAAAACTACATGAACCAGCCTATATTTTTACTTGAGGTCTTTTTATCATAAGGTTTTCCTTCCTTGACCATATTTGAATTTCAAATGGACTATGACCCTTGTAGTTGTATAATCCTGCTTCAATGAATGTATTGCTATGTGTATAATTATCAAATTAGCAAATCTCTTTCCTTTCTACATGGATAACAACATTTATAAAATCTATAATATATTTTTTTTAATTTCAATATTTTATTTATGCTTGCACACATCTTCCATTTTTAAGAATATGGATTGCTTTGACCAAAATTAATATTAATTCCAAAACTCAATTTCTTGAACCCTTTTCCTAAAAGCCCAATGATTTATTAGTTTCCTTCATGCATTTTTTTCTTCCTAAAATTCATTGATCCATTGACCAACTTCATATTTTTTATGTCATACCTTTTTATAGAACCATCTTGATTCATGAATCATCACACTTCTATTAAAGTCAAGAGCATCATTCAACTACTAGCATAAATTTGATCAACTGCAAGATTACTTGATTATCATAAATAATCAAACCAGTAAGGTAACTTGACTGTAAATTTAGTCAATTATCTTAGGGTAACTTGATTATTATATTTCATCAAAATTCAAACAACTTGAAGATTCAACATCAAAGAAGACATTCAACTCTACAATCATCTTGATTACTATAAATAAATAATTGATAAGGTGACTTGATTATAAATTTAGTCAATTCTCTTAGGGTGACTTGATTATTGTGTTTAATTAAAACTCAATATTAAAGTAACTTGAAGATTCAACATACAAGGCTCTTTATTTTGGTGACTCATTCCCTGTAATTGCTCGACTTAATAAGACTTGATAGCTAACTGATAAGGTGATTAAAACCCATAAATTATATGATTTTAATCAACTTAGGATGATCTAGCTATCATACTTGGTCTCTTAAAGTAAAAATGATTCAAGTCAAAGCTTATATTGATGATAAGCAACAATCATGTATCAAGATTTTAGAGGACAAGAACAACCACATGTATTTAAACATAATTTTGCATGTCTAAACTCCTATTATTGGATGTTTTGCTTCATCATGACCTTTTCCTATGATAGTTCCATTTTTATCAACTTAATCAGAGAAAGCTTCTCATAAATTTATTAACTCAAGTAAAGACATCATCAAGTCAACTTGTTTGCTTTTGAAGTTTCCTTTCAAGTCTCCACGAAGCTCTCCAAACAACCCATCTCTATTGAAGAAGCACATTACTATAAAAGAAGCATCATGATCATCTTCTTTCAAAGTTGCTAGTGAATTCTTTTACACCTAATGCTATTGAGAATGACTTGAAGATATTCTTGCAATACATAAATTGTTGTTCATGCAAGCTTGAATTTATGATGCTATATTTACATCACTCTTTATTTATGAAAAGTTCATAAGTATCATGTAATAATTTTATAAGCACTAGAATTCATCAATAAAAACTCTTTACCTTCTTTTTAGAGAAGATTCATTTTCATTTTAGGACTTCACTCTTCAAATAAACTCCCTATTTCATGCACCTTCTATGATGAAGTTATATCATTTACTGAAGAACTCATGAGTTTTGATAGTGGTAATGAATTTTTACCTCCAAGTTATTAATACTTATTCCATGCTTATCATAAACTTATCAATAACCAACACCAAGTGAAGATTAATGATTGGATCAAGTTTTAGTTTTATGGATCTATCAGATATGTTGAGCCTATAGGAAAAGATTACTTGAAAAGAAGTACAACACCAAAATAGTTAAGGAATAAATGAAATCCCTTTAATGAAAGTGTTATAGAATAATCATATGGGACAAGATATTATATAAAAATGAAGTTAATGATGAGATAATGGTATTTTCATTGTTTCTTATAGCCTCAAGTTAGCAATTTCGGGATGAAATTTTATTTAGGGGGAGAGAGTTGTCACATCCTGATTTGTACAACACTCCTATATGCATTATTTTTATAAATATGTTACAATGAATGTTTGATGGATGCATGAAATGCATGAATTGAATATGATGCATGAATGTGATAGCATGATGATTATAATGAAAAGTGCATTATGAATAGAGAAATTCCATATGATATGGAAATTGCAGAGAAAATGGTAGAAACAGATGAAAAGATGTTTTACAAAGTTAAATATACATGAAAGATGATGCTAAAAATAATTATGAAGGTGGGGGAAACTAAATGATGTAGGAAGTTACTTATCCATATATAATTAGAGCTTCTTTGAGTTATATATATATATATATATATATATATATATATATATCTATATATGGATATATATATATATATATCTATATATATGGATATTAAATTAGTTAATTGGCCTTATCTTAATAAATAGGAATTAGCAACTTGCTTTTCCTTTTTCCTTCATTAGACGTGCTGCTCCTTCTTCTTTTCTTCCTTTAAACATCTGCTTCTTCTTCCTCTTTTCTTGTTCTTGACCTAACTTAAGGCAACATCATAGCAATTAAAGGTAAGGATCGTACATGGCTTTTGGATTATATGTTGTTTTTGGTGTTTTATATACTTTCCTCATGTTTTCTTCTTCTTCTCTTTTCTTGTTCATACAAACCTAGAGATTATGATCTAAGTAAGAGGAAGCAAGATTTGAAGGGTGTTGTTATTTTCTTTTATTCCTTTTGTATGTATTTCCTTTGATTGGTTTTCTTGTGGCTTTGAGGTGCAAAGATATGGTGTGAAGACTTAAGTTCTTGGGTATATGAAGTTGAGTTTTAAATTATTAGTTAATAGTTTTAAAGAAACTAAATTGGATTCTGGGTTGTTATGGAAGATGCAAGCTTGTGTTGTGTTGTAAATGATGAATTGATTTTGATTGATGATTGAACTTTAAATGGTGTTAAATTGATGTTTTGAGTAAGTTTGGGAAGTGTTTTAATGATGTTTAAAGTTTGGTAATGGGTTAGGATGATTGGGGAGTCATTTGGAGGTGTTTTGGAGTGATTTTTAGATGAAGATCGGGCTAGGACATTCGGTCACGATTGTGACGGAAAGATTTGCAAAATTTCTGGCTAAAGTCACAATCGTGACATTGAAATCACGATCGTGATAGCAACTTTCAGCATTCAATAGGTCATTTTGGAAGCAACATATGGGGACCTTATTGGATAAGTTTTTAAATGTGTAATATACCGTTGGAAAGTTCTTTGAGTCTAGTTTCTAATGATTTAAGAATAATTAAAATTTAAGGTCATTTACTTAGGTAAAAATGTTAAACAATGAGCAAAGGTCATAGAGGGCAGTATGATTTTATGTTTTGTTGAAGTGTTCTACTCTGAATGTCATTTGAATTATAGTTGAAGACCTTATTGGATGAGTTTTGGGATATGTAATATATTGTTAGAAAGATATTTGAGTCTAGTTTCCAATGATATAAGGATTGTTTTATTTTAAGGTTATTTGTTTGGTCAAAAGACTTAAGGAATGTAGGCTACTCCATTAGGTAACATAATTTTATATTGAGAAGGAAGTGTGATAAAGTATATAAGGATAGCATATTATAAAAATAGCAAATGAATCAATATTGATAAGAAATAGATGATAAAATGGAAGCTAAAGATATACATGGATTATTTAAGATGTACAATTAAGTATAAGTTGTGAATGATTTTACTAAATGGATTGTAAAATGATAATGTTACAGGTTTAAACGGATGGAACTCAGAAGTAGCAGCAGGTTACTGCTAAATGCAAAGCAAAATAGGTTTGTGCTATTAGTAGCTGATCCTTATTAATGGATCAATGGGTAAGTTATTACTTACCTTCATGTTAACATGTAATCACATGTTTTCTTAGGTATGATGTGTTTTCTTTTCATGACCTTATTTAAGGTGTTGGATTGAAGTTCTTATATTATATATTATGCTATTCTTGTTATGAATCTGTATAGGATCTTTTAATGATGGTTTTCACTGGATTATTGAAATAGCTAAATAATGAGCTTGAGCTATGAATGATATGATGTGAATATTCTAAGAGATTGTACTGTTGCTAATATGAACCTTAGAGGGTAATAAATGATGTTTTCCAGTTGATTACTGGTGATAGTTAAATAAAGAGTTCATACATTGTGATTGGTACTGTATACTCATTAATGCATAATGTCATGAAACATACATACATAAAAGCATTCATGGCATGACAAAGAAGTTATAAGGTGGATAAAAGAAAGAAAAAGAGATGTTATAGAAAAAGAAATGTACTGGGTCACAGAGTTAATGGATTCCTTCAAGGAATCACACAAATAAATGGCCTCCTACGAGAGATGAGTCTCGAGACCTACAATAATAAAATGGGTTCATAGAACTATATAGTATAATGGCCTCCATTGAGAGATGAGTACCGGTACCTAGAGGGACCCAATATGGAAAGGGATTGTGCACAATCATAAAAAGAAAAGAAATGATATGATACAGGAAAATCAGAGGGGGAATGTAAAACATGATTGCATTCTCATTTTCACAAGCATGCATTTCCATTTTTGTATCATAAAAGTAAAGATAATGGAAAAATGAATGCACTACAATTGTGCTTATAAAGAAATGTTTACATAATTAATGGATTCCTTTAAGGAATCGTACATGCATGTGATAAACAGACATTACAGAGCTAATACACAGGGCATAGTTATGCCACAGAGGAAATGATATACAGTTAATTGAGCTTAGGCTCAAGAACATAAATGAACACGCTAAAGAAAAGATGTTTATATGAGTAAAGCTTTAATATGTTAATGATTTGATGTAATAATGATAATGAAAACTACTGGCCTAGTTTAAATAGAAGGTATACCTAGCATGAAACTTGTATTGCTCATAGGTATATCAAAAAGGTAATGGAAAGGTATAGATGAATAGAAAAGTATGCATAGTACTAGATGAATAGTGATTTATGAATCGTAAATAATGCTTTAGGCATTATTGTTAACAGAAAATAAGAGATATTTAAAGAGTAAGAAATGATATGGTGACAGTGATTAATGTATATCACTATGATTGATTTAAACGTGATGTCTTTGATTTTGTTTATAGCACCACTGAGTTTTATACTCAGTGTTTGTCATTTGATGGATGCAGGTTAACAGATAATAAGAGCACACGGATTCTAGAGCACCAGTTCAATAGGACTCATATGGGCTTGGAAGGGTTTTATGTTTTGTTTTATATAGGAATTTTATATAATAGAGTATTGTAATAAGGCAGTTACAAACATGGGTGCAATATGAGTTCAAACATTCTTAAATGTCTTTCATTAAATAAGAATTTTATATGTATAAATTTACATGTATCATTTGATTAAATTCCAAATC
>CANYBF010065093.1:0-10455 GCA_948192965.1 Dalechampia spathulata
AAATCAAATTCATTTTGCAAAACATTTTTATCCTTAATGATGCATGCATGCTTGTGCTTAAGTGATTTATACTTTTTAAGCAAGAGATTGTTCTTTTCTACCAATGCTTCTAATGCACCACAATCATCATCATCATCATCATTTAGTTCATTATTACTATAATAAGATTGAGATGATGTGGTTACCTCATCCTTTTCATCCTCATTTAGGATCGCCATGAAGCATAGGTTGGTGACTCCTTCATCATGGGACATTGCTTCACTTGATTCAGTATCATCATCCCGTGTGGCTTTCAATGCCTTCTTCTTGAAAGGCTTGGATGGCTTGTTGAGGAGAGGACACTCATTCCTCATGTGTCCGGGTTTATTGCATTCAAAACACATGATTTGATTTCTCCTTGGAATGTCTTTACGATTGGAGTCCCTTCTAATAAAGTCTCTCCTTAGCTAAATTGGCTTCTTGCCATCCTTTTCATTCTTCTTCCTCTTAATGAAGTTCTTTACATGCTTGGAAAGAAGAGCCACTTCATCTTCTAGGTCTGCTTCACTAGTTAAGGAGGAATCTTCTTCTTTAGTAGCTTTGAGTGAAATCCCTCATCTTTTATCTTCCTCAACTCCTTGCTTAAGAGTTATCTCATGTGTTAGGAGTTTTCCAAGAACCACATCTGTAGACAAAATAGCCAAGTCATTAGCTTCTTTGATAGATGTCACTCTAGCCTCCCAATCCTTTTTCGGTAAAACTCGCAAGACTTTGTTATTGATGTCTTCTCTTTGGTAGATCTTGCTGAGCTTCATTAAACCATTTACGATTGCCATAAGTCGATTGTACATCTCAAAAACTGATTTGTTTACTTTCATCTTGAATAATTCATACTCATATGTAAGCAATTGAATCTTCTTGTTGTGAACTTGGTTGGCTCCTTTGTGATGTGTCTCTAAGGCAATCCACACTTGCCTAGCTGTGACACAATGAGACACCCGATCATATTCTTCACGACTTATAGCATAATAGAGCATGTTCATCACCTTCTTATTGTTGCAATTTGCATTCTTCTCTTCTAGTGTCTAATTATCTCTATCCTTAAGAGAGACAACTCCTTCAATTATGATTGTAGGTGGAGAGTATTCTTTCCTCAACATATCAAATAACTCACATCCATTGCTTTCTAAAAACACTTCCATTCTATGCTTCCAATATGGAAAATCGGTTCCATTAAAGTAAGGGGGTCTTGTATAGGATTGACTTTCGGTTGCCATAAGATCTTTTGCTCAAGAATTTTACTTCTTCTAATAATGAGCACCAAACGCTATAATACCAATGAAATTCCTAGAACCGCTGGCAACACGTGTGATTTATAGTGTTTCAGCCAACTCTTGCCTACGTCCACTTTCTCATAAGTCTCAACTTAGGGTTCCACTAAAATCAATTGATTTACATAATAAGGATTCCCAAATGAATCCAATCCCCAGTGTTTTCAAGGCTTACACTTTAACCTTTACAATTTCAATCTTACAATCAACTCAAACACAAAATAATCCCCAATGGATTAATCTCACACCAACCCCATAAAGATTACAATTACACACAAATAGCTATTGAAGAAACAAGCTTGAAACTTACTTGTGACAAATGAGTATAGCTCAAAAATGAATGCTTTATAAGTATATTTTCATTAGCAAAGAAAGTATGAAAGTTGTATGTATGAAACTAGCCATTTCTAAGATTTTAAAACCTAATTTCTAAGTCTCGTACGACTGTACTATATTTGTATGCTTGTACGGATTCAAAACTAGCTGTTAGAAAATGGGAGGGAATTGTGGTATGGTCGTACCATCACTTGGTATGCCCGTACCAACCCAAGTTTCCTGATACACAATTTTCTTGTGAGTTCACATACGGTCATACTACCCATTAGTACGCCCGTACTGAAGCAGGTTTACTGATGCACCATTTTCCTGCGAGTTGGCGTACGGCCATACCAACCAATGGTACGCCCGTACCAAACTCAATGGAACAATACCCACAAGGTACGGCCAACCATATGGTCGTACAACACATAAACAAAATTTGGTACACCCGTACCAAAGGTGGTACGTCCGTACCAAATAAGAAAACAATTAGAAAATTGCAAATAACTTAAATTGACTGACACGTGACTCAACAATCAAAACCTAGGGTCTAACAGCTACCATTTAATTAATTCATCTATCAAGGGCTGCCCATACACGTATTTAATTTATGTGACCCTTTGTATCATTTATTGAACACTAAAGCCTTAATTCAAATTGCATAACATGCGTATCAATGGTTGTGTCAATTTTTATTGCCAACATTATTCTAAAAACAAGGATTATTTGATCAAATTACCTCCTACAATTATGCATTTATTTAACCCCTCTACATAAATGCTTTTTAGTCTATACAAATCAATGAGATTAAGTCAAAATCATGTTGTCTACATTCCTAGTTTAACACACATACATATACCCATCTTACACTTGCCAATTTCTATATGTTCTTATATCATCCACATAAACATTTATTACATATCAAAATATTTGATTATGTAGGAAAAAAGTAAGAGTGTATATTAACTTCCTTTACTTAAGTCAACTAGTAATATTTAGGACTTGATTTAATCAAGTTTATCAACAAGCACACACATAATTTAATAGTATAGACCTTAAAGTGTTTTGGTTGATTTCTATGTATTTATTAGCTCATTAAACATCATCATATTAACCACTGATACATGCCTTCACATGAAATAAAGGTCAAATAATTCAAACTCTCAATACTTGGTAATGTATTTGATTTTATAAACTCTCACACCCCCTTAGAATATTATTTATTACATAAAAAGATATATTTATTATATATATATATATATATATATATATATAATTCTTCCATGATAAATACCAATTCTATTACATGCCCAATCTAGTTTCATTCTTGCATTAACATTGATCCATCAAGTAAACAATGTTCTAGTAAATCATTATGGGTTCTCTAATAAAATTTGCTTCATTCATATATTTAGGCATTTAATATAACATGCATAAATAACAATAAGTTAATTGTTCTTTCTATATATATTGTATAACCAAAACCATTCAATTATACTACATTAACATATTAAATTTCCTATATAAATATAGAAGTTTGTATTTAGTCAATCTCCTACACAAGGTATGTCATTATTTATAACCAAAAAATAGTTATTCCCTTAGTAAATTTTGTTCCTCAATTAAAACTGGTGATTGAGCTCCAAAATGCCTACAAACAGCTCATTGTAGTATAGTAAAGTTACTAGAATAGTTGACTTATCTATGTTTTATACTTTGCAGGTCAAAATGGGGAGTTTTGAAGAAACATGCTTAAAAGGGAGACTTTATAACATATTTGGATTGGAGGCTGGGGATAAGGCTTGTGGGCATAATCTGAACCAAAATGACATTAAGTGTCCCAATTTTGAAAGCTGAATGTGGAAGTGATTGGAAAGGATTTAAACTCTTGTAACTAAAGATTAAGCATAATATTTATCTCTTTATTTTTATCAGTTTATTAGATTTATTTTCCTATTATAAATAAGAACCTATTCTTATGGAAAGGAAGGTTCAATCTTAGATAACTTTGTTCATTGTTTTATTACCTTTCATTAATTCAAGTCTTTATTTTCTTTTCATCTATTTTTGTTTTCATTCACCAATGATGCATGTCTAGGTGCTTTTCTTTTCCCAATTGGAAGTGATTCATGTTACATCCACATTAGAGACCCTAGGAGTTATGCATTTATTTGTGTGTATGCGTAGATGAATGGTAGGATTGAATGAGTTCTTGATATGAGAATGAATATGTGTTGATGGTTTTATGTTTGTGATAGCATGAATTTAGATGTATGTATCTAATTGCTTTGTTTATGTGTCATCGCCTTATTGAGAAGCGTGTCTTCTCGGTTGGATGAGGGACGACTATGATATGTGTTTAGGTATGTTTTGGAAGTGTTGATAGGGTTAGCAAGGGAGGTTATGATAGGAATCTTGCAGTTTAGGCTTGCCAATAGGCATAGTTTAGGGTTTTAGATAGTGGTACGGGCGTACGGCATCACCGTACGGGCGTACGAAATAGGGGAGCTACAGGGATTTTAGGTGCTGGAAGGCGTACGGGCGTACCAAAGGCTGGTACGACCAAACACAAACTCGCAGGAATTTAGGTTTGTTAGGAAAATCAAGCACGTACTGGCGTACCATCACTCACAGGAATTGTGTGCATCAGAAGCTTTAGTTTGGAACGGGTATACCAAGATTTGTACGACCGTACGCGACTTAAGTTTGACATTTTAAGGGTTATGACTTAATATTTTTCTTTAAGCTTTCTTCCCTTTTCTTTAGTTAAAACACTCCTAAACCCTGTCAAACATTTTGGTTAGAGCTTCTACATATAGAGAGGGTATGAAAACAAGAGATTAAGCTAAAGACTCATAGAGACAGGATTACAGGCCTACGTAAGGAGTTGTTTGATTGTCAGGTTTGTGTTAATTTCATGGTTATTGCTATATTTGGTATATCTTCTTGCCTTAAGACTTAAGTTAAGTCTAAGGAAGAGGTTCCATGTTAGTATGCTATCACTTTGACATGACATATTGATGTTGTGAATGATATGCTAAATCAGGCTGTATTTATTGTATGCAATAGTATGATGGAATGTATGTATATTTCTTCATGATATGATGCATGAGTGTATGTGCTAATCATGGCATACATAGAAATGAAGGATGGATGGAAAAGAGAGAAAAGAAAGTGAGAAATGAGGGCAGAGCTCAGCTCTGGGCAAACTGGGTCAACAATGATGATGGGATTCCTTCAGGAATCATTAGATAAGTAACCTCCCGAGAAGGGAGATGAGTCTCGAGACCTACAGTAGGAATTGAGTGCTGAGCACTCTACAGTTATATGGCCTCCTTCGGGAGATAAGTATCGATACCTAATAGGACCCAGTGTGTGCAAAAGGAATGTGCACAATGATAGAAAAATTAGAGGTAAAAATAGAGAATAGATGAGGGAGAATGCATTCATAATGATATACATATTGTGTGCTCTCTTATATCAGTTTGACGATATGGTTATGTGATTAGTGGTTATGATATATGTCTGTATATCTATGTTTCTAGCACCACTGAATTTATCTTAGCGTTTGTCATTTGATGAACGTAGGTTCAGAGCCATCAGGTGAGCGAGCAGAGAAGGATTAGAGGTTGTCAGCTGAGATAGTCGGATCTCAACATGGTACGGGGCTCCTGAGGCACACTCCGACCCCTTTTTAGTAGTGTAGTTAGTAAGGCAGTAGTTGTATAGCTTTTGGTGGTGATTAATGTACACACTCACTTGTTTGTATTAAACCATGACAGGTTTTATATATATAAGGAACTACCTATTCATGTATCGCTTGTGTGTATGCCAGGTTATCCAGGGTGTTGTAGAACTTCATGTTACTCTCTTCACACCACCATTAAGCTTAGAGACGTGTCCCCATACGATATCTTCATGATGCATCCTTTATGGTGTAGGCATAGGTCTTTTTCTGGGGGCCACTGTCTGTGCCATGGGAGCATGTCCTCTTGGGTATGGGCTGGGTGTGACATGTTATAGTGGTATCAGAGCTATGGTTTAGCTCGATGAGTTTCATAGTTGTCGGTTAGGACTACTGCCTGTGTCTAAGAAGCTACACATAAGGAGTTGCCAGTCCTTACTGTTGCTGACTGTTAGGTTTATGTCTATGTTTGTTGTGTTATAGGTTCAGTGTTATGATAGATAGAGCCATCATTGTGGGTGAAGAGGAGGGGGGTAACTTTCATCCCCAAGAAAGTTCATCTGGGACTGGGAATGTTAGTGGAAGATAACCACGTCAGGAGGAAAAGGCTGGACCTAATGTGAGGGCGCCGCAAGCTGATAGATTTGATGCCTCAGCCACTGACCCAATGGCAGCACATTTTGCTCAATTTCTTTAGTTTATGCGGGCACAAGTTTAGACTTTACCTGTAACCCTAGCACCACCTCCACCTCCACCTGAACCTAAAGAAGAGTACAAGTTAGATTTCAAGAAGTTAAGAGCGTATGGGGCTACAGATTTCATTGGGACTATTGACCCGTATGTAGCTAAGACATGGCTAGAAAAGATACAGAGAGTTCTAAGACAGTTGAAGTGTCTTGAGGCTACAAAGTTTGAGTATACCATCTCCCTTCTGCAAGAAGACACATATGAATGGTCGAAAACCATTCCATAAAGTATGGCATATCGTCTAGTACTCATATGGGCTGACTTTCAGAGGGAGTTTTGATAGAAATATGTGCCAATGCCTTATATGGATCAGAAGCTACATGAGTTCCTTAATCTGAGGTAGGGGAACATGTAAGTGGTAGAATACGAGAGGGAATTCATGAGGTTGGCCCACTATGCCACTAATATCTTGACTTCTGGGTGAGAGCGGTGCAAGAGGTTTGAACAGGGTTTGGATCTCTAGATTTGAGCATTGGTTCAGGGATTTAATTATGATGACTTTTCAGCTTTAATAGCCAATACATTGAATCAGGAACGGATTCTGCAAGAAGGGTAGATGAGGCAAGAATCTTTGGGGAGATCATTCTGATAACCGAGTTTTTCATCGGGATCTCCAAAGAGGGGGAGATTTAAGGGTCCATTTTCTTCACGACTGGTAGGGGTATGACTACCACCACCTAGACACATACAGAGTGGAAGACCCATCTATTCTAGTGGTAGTGACAGTATGGGGTCCGGATTGATGGCATATCATACTTGTGATTGGACACATCACAGGGCTTGTCGGATGGGGTCAGATTTGTGTTATCGTTGTGGCCAGGTTGGGCACTATGCTAGAGAGTGTCCTGCATATGACAACATTCTGGTACATATTGTTTCAGAGGGTGGTTCCTACCAGTAGAACTCAAATGTGATATTTGGTTCGGGAGGTCCTCAGAGCATGGAGAGAGGCAAAGGAAGAGGTAGAAGAAGTTTAGATGGGGGAAGTCACGGGATGAGCCAAGAATCAGTGAACAAAGCTATTGGTGCCCCTACCAAAGTATACAACTTGGTCCAGCAAGATAAGCAGCATACCTCTGATGTAGTGATTGGTAATGTCTTTATCTCTAATCATGAGGCGTTAGTGTTATTTGATCCGGGTTCCTCGCATTCATACATTAATACAGAGTTTACTTGAGTACTTGAGATGTTTAGTGAAGAGTTAAGGTATGAGATAGTCATGTCAAGTCCATTAGGCAGGAATGGAATAGTGGATCGAGTATTGAGGTAGTGTCCCTTGGTCATACACGGTGTGTGTTTCCTATCCGATTTAGTTAAGATGCCGTTTCGGGATTATGATATTAATTTGGGTATGGAATGGTTAGCACAGTACAGGGCAGTGATGGATTATCATCAGAAAACTGTGACCCTGCAGCACCCAAATCAAATTGTGGTCGTGATACGGGGGAATTTGTCGTCCATAATAATGAGATTAATTTCACCGGTGACAGTACAACGATTGATAGCACAGGGTTGTGAAGCAATCTTAACACATGTGACAGATACCAGACAGGGGGAGGTTCAGTTGTTAGACATCCCGACAGTTTGTGATTTTTTGGATGTTTTTCCCGAAGAGTTGCTAGAGTTACCACCGGAACGAGAAGTTGAGTTTGAGATAGAGGTGCTACCAGGTACGGAGAAAATTTCCATTACTCCTTATTGAATGGCACCGTTAGAATTGATGGAACTTAAAGTGCAGTTGCAAGAACTTATAGAGAAAGGCTTCATTAGGCCAAGTATTTCGCCATGGGGTGCACCAGTATTGTTCGTTAAAAAGAAGGATATGATAATGTGAATGTGTGTTGACTATAGGCAGCTTAATAAGGTAACCATAAAGAATAGGTATCTATTACCGCGCATTGACGGCTTGTTTGACCAGTTGAAAGATGCCTCAGTGTTCTCTAAAATTGATTTGAGATCGAGGTATCATCAGTTTTGAGTTAAGGAGGGCAGTGTAGCAAAGACAACATTCCGTACTCGCTATGGACATTATGAATTCCTCGTAATGCCATTCATATTAACCAATGCACCAGCAGTATTTATGGCCTTAATGAATACGGTGTTTACAAACTACCTAGATCAGTTTGTGGTGGTCTTCATCAATGACATCTTAGTGTATTCGAAAATAGGTGAGGAGCATGACAGGCATCTGAGATTAGTTTTACAGCGATTGCGGGAGAAGCAACTGTATGGTAAGCTCTCTAAGTGTACATTTTGGTTGAAAGAAGTAGCATTTCTAGGGAACGTTATTTCAACTTAGGGAATCCGTGTTGACCCAAGCAAGATAGAAGCGGTTTTGAATTGGCTGATACCATGGAATATCAGTGAGATTCACAGTTTTATGGGATTAGCTAGCTACTACCGATGATTTATGAAAGGGTTCTCGATGCTTGCTTTACCGTTAACAACATTACTCAGGAAAGGTATTTCTTTTCATTTGTGAGAGGAATGCCAACAGAGCTGTGATAGACTGAAAGACTGCTTGACTCAAGCTCTGGTGTTGACCTTACCTACACCGGGGAGGGCCTTTAAGATTTATAGTGATGCTTCACTTAACGGTTTAGGATGTTAATTGATGTAGGATAGAAAAGTGATTGCATACGCCTCACGATAGCTAAAACCGCACTAGAAGAATTACCCAACACATGATTTAGAGTTGGCAGCCATTGTGTTTGCATTGAAGATTTGGTGATACTACTTATAAAGGGAGTTATGTTACATGTACACGACCACAAGAGCTTAAAATATGTGGGCACATAGAGGGAACTGAATTTGAGGCAATGATGGTGGTTAGAATTGATTAAGGATTATGATTGTGTGATTGACTATCACCCAATCAAGGCTAATTTAGTAGCAGATGCACTGAGTCGTAAGTTATTTGCAGGATTGAGACAGTCACCTTTGATGCTGGTACTGGAAATGTGCCAGTTACACGGTATATTAACAGTGCAACCTGAGTGTCTTCTAGCACAATTACACCTACAAGTCAAATCGATGTTAACAAAACAGATTCAGAAATGTGCTATGAATGACGAGGAGTATCAGAAGCAGTTACAGAAAGTTCAGGCCGGTAAGATTACCCTTTTCATTATGGACAGTGAGGGTAACCTGTGACATGGCACTCAATTGTATATCTCGGTAGATCGTGAGTTGAAGAAGTAGATACTAGAGGAAGCTCATGAGTCTATGTATACCTACCATCCGAGGAGCACCAAGATGTACAGAGATCTAAAACAATATTACTGGTGGATCGGTGTGAAGACAGAAATAGCAGATTATGTTGCTAAGTGTTTGCTATGTCAGCCTATTAAAGTAGAACATCAGGTACCCATAGGATTACTTAGTCTGTTATAGCTTCCAGAGTGGAAATGGGACCATATTACTATGGATTTTGTCAGAGGATTACCGATGGCACAAGCTAGACATGATGTAGTATGGGTAATAGTAGACAAATTGACGAAGATTGCTCATTTCTTACCCGTACGTATGGATTACAGTTTAGAATGGTTAGCTAGCTTGTATCTAGTTGAGATTGTACGGTTGCATGGAGTTCCATCCTTTATAGTGTCAGACCGAGATCCTTGGTTTATGTTGCATTTTTGGAGTACATTTCAACAAGCTTTGGGTACCAGAGTTCAGTTTAGTACTGCTTTTCATCCTTAGACTAATGGACGGTCAGAGCGAGTGATACAGATTCTAGAGGATATGTTGCGAGCCTGTGTAATGGAATGGTAAGGTAGTTGGGATTGATATATACCTTTGATAGAGTTTGGTTATAACAATAGTTATTAGACTAATATACAGATGGCACCTTACGAAGCTTTATTTGGTCGATGATGTCGAACACCGTTACACTGGGATAAGGTAGGTGAACGAAGATTGATTGGTCCAGAGTTAGTTCAACAGGCAGAGGACCAGGTGCAATTGTTTAAGAGTCGATTGAAAGTTGCTTCCTATCGGAGTAAATCATATGTGGATGTGAAGAGATGGGATATAAAGTACAGCGTCAGATATAAGGTGTTTCTTAAGGTGTCTCCATGGAAGAAGATTATACGATTTGGTCAGAAGGGTAAGTGTCGCACCCTCATTTTGGACCGGCTTGATCTGGATCGATTTAGGAATGCCTCTGGGTCAGTTTGGGTTAACTTCAAGCCAATCCAAGTTGATTTAGGGCTTTCTAGGCCGTTCTGGGCCAACTTTGGCCGTCCCAGGGTGCCTTTTGGACATGTGCATATGTTTTTGGTGCGTGTGCATATGTTTTTTGGCCTTAGCTTATGTTTTAGGGCCTAGGGTATCATCATAGTCGATCGACTATGTTTTAGGGTTTTAACATAGTCGATCGAGTATGACTATAGA
>CANYBF010065116.1:0-10908 GCA_948192965.1 Dalechampia spathulata
ATATTTAAGCAAATATACGAATAAAAATAAAGGCCGGTGAAAGGGATCGAGGAAATTAGGGGATATTAGGGGGGATTAATTATTACAAGCCAATAATAATCTACCCTATTACATAAATATCCTCGCATACATATTTTGGGATGTTAAGTAATGTCCCTTCCTTCCCGGGTACTATTCCTCTCGATTTTGCACGATCCAAAATGCACCATGGATTAATACGCAAAATAAATAAATAAAATTCATTAGTAGTAAATGAATTTTGGATTTAATTGACTAGTCCAATACCATTTAAAAGTACGAACCAAGAGTCAAAATCCAACAATTATTAGGCAATAATTGAAACAATAAACACGAGCCGGATCATGAAAATTCATTTAAATAAAATAATTTTAAGCAAAATTATTTTTATTTAATTGTGGCAAATTTAATTGGGAGGACTATTATCACACATAATTTTTGGAGATAGCCTTACGACCAATTAAAACAAATCCTATCAAAAACCGCATTTATACGAGTAAAAATGACATTTTATCATAAAAATTAATTTTGAGGCCAAAATTAA
This sequence comes from Dalechampia spathulata, assembly GCA_948192965.1. Lineage (NCBI taxonomy): Eukaryota > Viridiplantae > Streptophyta > Magnoliopsida > Malpighiales > Euphorbiaceae > Dalechampia > Dalechampia spathulata. The sequence goes on from CANYBF010065116.1 coordinate 563, forward strand.
TGATGTAAAAATTAATTTATGACTTTTCCAGAATACTTGAGCTACTGTGAAACTCAAATACCACTGGATACGTCAAAATACAATGAAAATACGGCTGAAAATATGATTTTTCTGGAAAAACGTGAACTATGCACGCCGCACATCAGGCTATGTGCTCCACACATGGAGGAGGTGTGGCAAACATAGCATGACATGTGGTGCACATAGCCTCTAGATCTGCAAGAAAATTCAATCTGTCAGTACAGAAATGATCTACAGACAAAAATAAGCATATTTAATGAAGACAGTACCTCATTTTGACCTCGTTTCGACCTCCGGTTTGATGAACCAAACAATTAATTAAGCAATTAATTGAAATAATTAATTTTAAGGCTAAAATCAAGCAGATCTGAGTGATTTATGATAGATCCAGAACCCCAAATGCATGATCTAGCTACTGGAGTCACTGGAAAATTCAAAACTGAAGTCTTTTGGGAGCGGTTCGGGTTAAAATAGGGCTTTTCTGTAAAAATTGGGATCTATGTGCGCCGCACATGAGGGACATGTGGCGCACATAGAGCCATGTGTGGCGCACATAGCTTTGAAAACCGAAAGAAAATCGAAATTCTTTTAGCATAAACCCTAGATCTGGCCCCGATCTAGGTTGATCGGACAAAAAACTGGGTTTTTATTCAAGGATTTGCATCCAAATCATGAAAAATAACTTTTAAGTTAAAAATTATTTAAAATCCGGCTTGTTTAAGGCAGATCCAGGGCATCCAAGGCATGGAAAAGCCTTGAATGGCCCTAAAATGTCCAGATCGGGAAGAAAATCGGAGAAAATCGGGGTTAAAACGCAAGTTTCTGTGAAAACAGGAGCCTATATGCATAGCATATCAGCCTATGTGCACCACACATGTGCCACATGTGGTGCACATAGGTCTATATGCGCAACATATAGACCCGAAAAATAGAGGAAAATGGAGAAATACGAAGAAATGGGCAGAAATTACCTTGATCCAGCCGAGTATTCTTGTAGATCTTCACCCCAGGAACGTTTAGGGAGCCTAACTAAGCCAATTAAGTCCCTAGATCCTAAGAAATAAATTAATTAAGTGTTTAATTAATTTGGGAGGATTTTGGCTAAGGTTTGGCTGCTCTCAAAGCAAATTTTGGGGTCTTGAAAATGTTGCCCGAGCTCTATATTTATAGAGTAAATTTTTGAGTGGCAATTTTATAATTTTTGGCACATATTTGCATACATGTATGCCACATGTAAGGCTATGTGAGTCACACATGTGCTACATGTGGCGCACATAGGGCTATATGCGCGCGCATATGGCCTAGAAACCCTTGCGTAGGGCCCACTGTGGTCACTTCCGGGATGCGTCGTGAAGCTTATAAGCATTATTCAACATAAGGAACAACTTTACAGAAGAAATTTTTTCTAAATTCGGTCCCGAAATGGCTCCTGACCAAACATCTTTACTATGCAACGTGCGTAGCCTATAGGGCTATGCACTACACATGTTATGTTTTTGACCTATGCGCTCTACCTCGTACGGGTGGAACAGGATGCATACCATATGTCCAGGAAAGTGCAAACGACATTTCGAGAAACTTTACAGTTATAAGTTTTCTCAAATTCGGCTCCGAACATCAAGTTTTGGCTAATGGGCCCAATTTGGGCTCAATAGGCCCATTAAGGCTAAAAAGTGGCATACGGGATGCCGTGAGTCGTTCCTCGCGTAGGCAGTAGCGAAAATGTGTTCTACGTGTCAAGAACACTCAGATTGGTGAATTCGGGTGGTGGTCCCACCTAGGTATTATTCATGATGAATAGTACCCCTGTGGGCCCTACAGTGCAAAAAGGGTCGGGAAGTGGCAAATAGCATACCAAGCATTCAGCCTCAAGTGAGGCAGCAGATAGGGTGTGTTCTGTGCATATAGAATGCATTGAAGCGGATGATAGTGGGAAGCAGACCCCACAACAAGGTGAACCTACAAATGTGGCATTCAGAATGCCACGAGATGTGCCTTGCGTAAGGAAGCAGCGGAATGTACCCTATAAGTACAGAATACACAGAATTGGCTAATTGGGGAAGCGGGCCCCGCTTGTATACTATTCATAGTGAATAGTTACCTAGGTCTAAAATGCAATATTTTACATTATGCATATCCTACCACGCGTAGGCAGGTGTGAAATGTATTCTGTAAGTACAAAATACACAGAATAGGAAATAGGAGCAGTGGGCTCTTGTTTTTGCTAAGTGGGCCCCACCGCATAGTGGGCCCAGAAGATGACATTTGCGATGCCCAGCATTGTGCCTTGCGTAAGGCAACATGGAATTGTATTCTGTAAGTACAGAATACACAGAATAGGCAATAGGGGTAGCGGGCCCCGCTGTTACTAGGTGGGCCCCACAGCGCAGTGGGCCCAGCAGACGGCATTCACGATGCCAAGCGCTGTGCCTTGCGTAAGGCAGCTGAAAAATGTATTCTGTAAGTACAGAACACACAGAATAGGTTATTGGGGACTGCGGGCCCCGCTTTTGTTTAGTAGGCCCCACCTATGTACTATTCATGATGAATAGTACCCGGGGCCAAAAATGCAATACTTCGCATTCCAAGTGTTTTGCCCTTGTATACGGCAGGGGATGGTGTTATGTATGCACAGAACACTCAGAATAGATGGCGGGTCCCGCCAGGTGCCATGGTGGGCCCCACCAGTCCTGAAATGTTCTGCGCACCAGAACACGCAGAGGAAGACACGAAGGCCTACACGCATAATAGGGATTGATACCAGGGACTAAATCCTAATCGAATCAATAAAGATCCAAAATTATACGAGGGTGAAAAGTCAGGGTCAACAACATGTATAAGCATCATGAACATAATCATAACTATTATATACTTAGATGTCAAGTATCTGAAAACTATGGTAGTAGCATGGTCTTGTCAATAGTTACATTGCGTCAGTAGTTAGGTCACGTTAGCTATGGCATCTTGAGGCACCTATACATATCAAACATAATTAGATCAATAGAATTAAAAGCATGCTAATGAATATTAGTCATTCACATGCATGTTGTTTGGAAAATTAAACTTGATCTCATTCCTCATCGACACCAGTAAATCAAATCAAACTTGTCATATGTATAGATGAATAGGTTCAAAGGCTAAATCAGATGACCCTTGATAAAGCCTTAGGGATGCTTGTAACTAGGTAGTACATTAGGACTACCAAACTCTAGTCTCAATGGTATTACTCTAGCTATAGCACTATATGACCTCTTTGAGGTACCATCACCTCAAGAACTTCTTAAAGTTAATAAGCCATGGAGACCTCCTCTGCCACAATATGGGTTAGGTCTGCACTAGATTTGCAGGCTTTATCATGTTATACTCTTTAAGTAGATAGCTCTATAAACCTTTAATAGTTGCATTTATATAAAGGTTTTATATTTCACTAACGACTTGGATTAATATTCCCATTCATGAATGCTAATTAGAGCACCAACAACCTCTAAGTCAATATTAGCACATGACACCCAAAATATTATGTAGGGTGGTGTAGTAAGTTTCATACATCCCTTTGGCTTTAGCTACCAGTCGATGATGTGCTCTCTGAAATAGAAGAGTCGGCACTCACTGCTCTCCAGAATCATGTGTCACTCGTCTTTATCAGTTGAGCTGGTCATGTACTCAAGTTGAGGGACCATGTTATACCATGGGTCAGGGTGAACATGTTCCAAATAACAATATTAAATTCAAGTGACCAATTAGAGGCATGTGTAGTTATCATCTCAAAACTAATTCCATTTAGTTTGTATTAATAAAACTACTTATTTTCTTACCTAATTATGAGATGGATTGTTGAGATGTTCTTTTAACTCATCAATGGTGTGGGAAGCTCTCTTGTGTAATACACACGATACCTACATGCGTAGAAAACCCAAGGGAAGCTCACTCTGGATTTTTAGCTCTATCAACAACCCAAACTCATAAGCCATGATCTACAAGATCAATATAGTCAATGATAGACTTAACATAAGTCATAACAATTGCAAAATTAGTAGAATTTTACTTACCTTAATGACTTATCAATAGCCAATGAATTTATGCAAGGCCCATAGCATGAATATATGGACATTTTTCCTAGTATAATTGAATAGTATACACCTTAGCATGTACAACAAGAAGCTACAGGTGTACTACTTAGCAAAGATCCTGCCTAGCATATCCTCTATGATTGCCTCCCAAACATAGCCATATGAAATTAAGTGCCTTACTCTTACATGTGGTGAGATACCTAATAGTCAAATCCAATAGATTAATACTAAAAAATTTAGGTATTTTCTTAAAAACATTTCAATTACATTTTCACTAATAAATTATTTTTGTATGTCTACCATAAATAGGAGATTGATCTTATAGATAATCAAATTTAATCAAACTTTGACTATTGATCAAATTAATGACCAGAACGAGTCAAATCTAGCCAATGGGTTCCAAATGCTATCTTTGGAGATATGTAGTTGATCATAATAAGTAGTTGTTGATCCTGGATTAAGTAGTTGTTCATAATAAGTAGTTGATCCAATAGTTGATCATAATAAGTAGTTGTTCATCCTAGATCAAGTAGTTGACCGATTAATCCAATAGTGATTATTGAATTAGTTACTTAATTCATAAACTCTATTGATAGGCATCTAAACTCAAACTTTGAGTGATTTGTGAGCCTTGTAGCAAAGCCATTAGCATAGCAATTGACCATCAATAAGCTTTTATTGCTTCACCTAAGCATTGAGCTCTTAGGGGCAAATTTGGGTTACGAGCCTCAGCATAAGCATCGTATTTTGGTTAACCTTGAATGCTTACCCAAGCATTAGGCTCTTAGTTGGAGAATTGGGTTACAAGTCTTAATATAAGAATTGTACTTTGATCAACACTAATTATGTTGCCTAAGCACTAGGCTCCCAATGGCAATATTAGGTTGTAGCTCTTAGTAAGAGTATCTCTAAGGAGTTAGCTTATCATAGACTTAGGTTGTAAGCCGTAGCATGAGCATCATATATCAATCAACTTTGATTGCTTGCTTAAGCATTGGGCTCCTAATTCCAGCACTAGATCATAACCTTTAGCATGAGCAATTCTTTTAGTGAGTTGCATTATATCCCAATGGATCATACTTAATTCCCTTAGTGGAGAAGCAAGCCTTAACATGAGCATTTGTAAGCCTCAACATGAACATTTGTAAACCTTAACATGAGCCTTCATAAGCCTCAACATGAGCATTCATGAGCCTTAGTATGAGCATTCATAAACCTTAACATGAGCATTCATAAGCCTCAACACGAGTAATTAATGAGTCTCAAAACAAGCATTGAGCTCAACACAAGCATCAATTATGTATCATACCTTACCTATAGGTGAAATTCATATTATGATTAGGTCTTATTTTGATAACTTTTGCTTGTGTTGCTATAAAACGGTCCTAATTAGGGGTAAACTGTAGACCTTAAATTATCAATTATGTATTATGTCTTTAAGTTTTCTTTGATATAGCTTAATACAAGTCCCTATTGTCAAACTTGACTTATACACATGCATTTTAGCCTTCCACAAGTTCTTTGGACATATGGAGTATGTAACCTTTAAATTATAAAGGGTGGAGTATATTATATAAGTTTTTTTGATATGTGGTGTTATGCATATTTAATTGAAATGCATGATGTGCATGGCCTTATCTTATGCAAGAGTGATGTGTGCCATATGCGTCCATGCTATTTTAGCATGTAAGAAGTCCACATATAGGGTGCACATCTGAAGGTGCTATGAGTGTCCTAATATGTTGCGTATGTATTGCTATATGCTACACATATAGCTTGTTTTTACATTATATGCTATGCACATAGCATTACATGCTACATGTATATCACTTTAAAATCTAGAATCCTATATTGCTAGTTTATTTTTAGCAAACCTTAATTTTTATCTATAAATATAACCTATATGTTTATGGATAAAAGGTTTAGAAATTAGAAAATTAGGCTAAACTTAGTAAAATTTTTTCCACACTTAATTAATCATGTAATTAGCGTTTAATTAGGTGATTAGAGAGTAATTTACTTACTAAACCCTTTGCTTAACTTGGAATTAAGGAGATTAAGGCTTACTTAGCATTGGTAAGTCTCAAAAATGTCATATTCTTCTTTCATTTCTTCTGATTTTATACTTTTATGAATGTGTATTGTGTTTTTATTATGATTTAGCTTTGTTTGGAATGCAACAATAGCATTTTAGTTATTCTATGACTGAATATGATCTATAAAAATCCTAAACCTTCATATATCTTGGATTACATTCATGATTTTTGCTTAAAAGTCTTGTTTTCCAATTTTTGGGTTATGATATGTAATGCATATCACATTATATACTATGCATATGAAAATTTCTAGGTTATTTGCTATGCATATCATACTATTTATTGCACACATACCTTACAAAACTTCATAGATTTATGATTTTTAATGTATTTTCACTCATTTTTAATTTTATTTGAAGTTTTTGGTAATATTTATGATTTGACAATGATTCCAACGATTTAAATTCATCAAACATCATTGTAATTTGATTAATTCTTGTATCAAAATTGATTTTCAAGTTAAATTCCACTTTTAATTTGCTTTAAATTATGATCAAGATGATTAAGTTCAAATTGGATGTTGAACTCATTTCCAATTAATTTGCTATGATGTTGGAATCTTTCAATTTCAATTCTCATGAACCATTTATTGATTTTTGCTTAAAAATCAATTTATTTCATTTAATCTTTAATTAAATGCCATTTAATTATAATTTATCACTTGATATGATTAGACTATATTTGGATGTTGACTTATTTTTTGAGTGATGCTTTATGATCTTGAGATTTTTCAATTTATGTATATTATTGACCCTAGATTTTCACTCATATGCATGCATGTTTAGATTTTTCTTGATACGTCTTAATGCAATACTATATTTTTGAATTTGAGCTGTATACATGCCATTTAGAATGCCATAAGCCATTTGCTTATATGACACATCTAGTTTTTGGCACATATAAGACATCTAGTTGGCCTTTTTGTACTCGTATGCTATGAACGTACTCTCTTCTCAATACAGCTTGGCACGAGTTCTCATTATCAAAATCAAGTTGCACACATAGGTATCATAGCCTTATGAATCATTTAGACATGCAGCACATCTAGTTTACAGCTTATGTAAGCTGGTGCATGAAGTGATTTATCAACTTCATATGTAGCATGAAGTACTTTATACATAGCATGAATTTGATTTTTCAACTTCTTGCATCACATATAACACTTCATGCGATGCATGAAGTTAAAAATCTAACTTTTTCAATATTGCTAATGCATTTTAGTTTCTTACCTCTTAGATTTTATAAATACCTTTCAAGAGTTAGCATTTAGGAGATTCATGAATGATAAATTCTAAGATAAAACTCTACCAAAATATAATCTCACTTAATTAAGCTCTTAATTAGGTAATTAGAGATTAATTAACTACTCTTAAACCTTAATCATATTTGGAAATTGAAGATTAAGCTTTAGTAAGCATTGGCCAATTAATTTTCTTTTCACTTTTATCTTTCTCACTTTGATTTCATTGATTTGGTGAATTTTGCTAATGATCTAGATTCATCATAAATCATTTCAATTTTATTGATTTTGGCCTTATTAATCAAGTTAAATATTATTTTTAACATAATTTGATTGTAATTGATATGGTTGAAGTCAAATTGGATATTGATTCATGTTCTAATTTATGATTAAGGATGTTAGAGTCTTTTAATTTTGATTTTCATGATAAATTTGATTTATTTTATTATTAAATCAATTTAGTTTTGCTTAATTCTTCACTTAAATGCCATTTTAATTACAATTTTTAGTTTGTTGACATGATTAGCCTTAATTCGATGTTGAATTGTTTCTAAGTGATGTTACATGTGATCTTAGAATTATCCAATTACATCTATTAATGATTTTACTTAAAATCAATTTATTTTCCAGATCTAACTCATTTTATTACTAGTTTCATGAATGTCACTAACACATTCCTGAGATTTGATCCTTTATTCATGCTTTGACATAACATTCGATTGATCAACCATACTCCAACATTTCTTTTGTTGCTTAACATTATGTCACATTCTCATTTTATGGCCATATTAAATGTTCATATATTCTTATGATAATTTGATTATGCATGATTGAAAAATTATTAAGGATAACATGAAATTAGTAATTTTGATGTGCATTAATTTGATACGATCTTAATGATGATTATGTTATACATTATATGATAGGTAAATGATATAGGAAAATCTATAGAATGTGCTGATTAATGAATGCTATCAAAATAATAATAATAATAAATAAATAAAAATAAAATAAAATAAAATAAAAAATAATTAGTGAAACCCATTAAATGTTGATATATTGATGAATACGATGTCAATAATAATTGACATATGTACATATGATTAATAAGGATGGTAATTGAGCGTAAGTATATTTTAATATTAAAATATTAATATGCATGTATGATTAGAAGAATGAAATTTACATATAAGAACTCGAATATGAAATAATATGAATGAGTATTTAAGGAATTAAAAATAAATGATAAGTATATAATGTGTGTGTATAATTTAATAATTATGTACAAATTAGGAAAAAGGGTAAAACTAAATGAGGTAAAGAAATGAATAATTTAATTAACGTACATGCAATCGTATAATAAAATATACGTACGTGTGAAAAATGTAAGAAAATAGAATTTTAGATTAAAATTAAATATATTAAGAGTATATATGATGTTATATATATATATAAGTATTCATGAAATAAATTAATATTAATGAAATGTATACATGTAAGTATTGAGTGATATTTAAATTAACTATTGCAGTAACTAATATATTAATATGAAGGATTGAATAAAATAATATAAATGATTTATATATATTAAAAGAAATAGAGTAAATAAATAAGAAATAATATAAATAATATGATTGTAAATATATATATATATATATTATGTGGATATATATGAATAAAAGTTTGAAATAATATAATTAATTTTGTTATGGAAAAATGTGAAAGTGGGATGGGAAAGTGTGTTAGTGGGAAAAGATGGAAGATTTTTTTTTAATAATTTATATGGGAATATATTTTATCTTAAAATGAGGTAATTAATGGTATTTTGAGATTTAAAAATAAATAAATAAATAAATAATATGTATTGAAGGTGAAAGGAGGGATTAATATATGTATTTTAAGGTTTAAAGGAAGGAAAAATCATATAAAACATGTATTTTATTTAAATTGGTAAGTACTTAAGGGTTTTGTTGTGTGTGTGAGGGTGTAAGGTGGAGTTTCCCTAAGTGGGATTTTAGTAATATGAATTTGGCTCCATTATTTGAGAAAATACCAAATCATTTTCCATCCCTCACTTGTTTGACTGAGAGCTTATCCTCTTTCCATCAATTATCTCCATTTTTGTTCCCTTCTTTTTCATTATCATACTTTATCTTCTTCCTCTAACAAGAACCGTACCTTAAAATCATTGTTTTCTCTTCAAATCTTGAAGATATTCAAAGATCTATATGTATAGTTCACATTTTAGGAGAAACCCACCTTGTTCTTTTATTTTTAAGCGTATGCTGACATATTTCTTCAATTTTTCTTCAAGTTTAAAGCTTCTTTCAAGAAGATGTATGCGTATGATGGGTAGATTGGGTTTATCAAGTTATAAACGAGTTAAAGTAAGAAGATTGGGATGGACTGGAGTTTAGATCAAGCAAAGGATCGCATGTTTTAGTTGTTTTTCCTTTTGTTTTCTTGAAGGTGAGTATAAATTGTTGTTGATTCTTCAAGATTTATGCATTTTTTAGTGCTTTAGTGTTAAGGCCAAAATGTTTGAGTGCATTTTTGTATTTTGGCCGAATAGATTGATCACATATTTTCATGTTGCTTTTACTTAATCATTTCATATGCATTTTTAGTGTTTTGTTTTAGTTTTATTTAAGTTTTACTAAGTATTCTATGTGTTTTCATCATTTTACTAATTTTGTTTGTGAGAAGTCCCAAATTATCAATTTGAAAACAATTTAAGAGAATTTGCAGGAAAAAATAGGAGAAAACTGGCTAAGTAACAAGAGAAATAATGTTCAAGTCAAGAGCACGACTCGTGATCCAATGCACGATCGTTACAGGAGATGGAACAAAGGAAGGGAAGAAGAAAGCAAAGTAGCTGAGAAAGGACACGACTTGTGATGACTATCACGAGTCGTTACA
>CANYBF010065181.1:0-16824 GCA_948192965.1 Dalechampia spathulata
AATCCAAGGATACCCGAATGGGTATGAGACTCAAAATGACAAAAAGACCTAAATGCAACCCTAAATTGAACCCTGAACTGCACCGGGATGAACCAAGATGCCCGTGAGGGCAAAACGACGAGGAGATAGGCTCGATTCATCCTAATCAATCCGACCGATCCAAAATTAGGGTGCGACACTACGCACGTTGCATAGTAAAGATGTTTGGTTGGGAGCCATTTTGGGACCGAATTTGGAAAAAATTTCTTCTACAAAGTTGTTCCTCATGTTGAATAATGCTTATACGCTTCATGGTGCATCCCGAAAGTGACCACAGTGGGCCCTACGTGAGGGTTTTTAGGCTATATGCGCATGCATATAGCCCTATGTGCGCCATATGTAGCACCTGTGTGGCGCACATGTATGCAAATATGTGCCAAAAATTACAAAACTGCCACCCAAAAATTCACTCTATAAATAAAGAAAATCACGTTTTAATCCTGATTTTCTCCAGTTTTCTTCTCGATCTGGCCATTTTAGGGCCATTCAAGGCTTTTCCATGCCTTGGGTGCCCTAGATCTGCCTTAAACAAGCCGTATTCTAAATAATTTTCAAACCAAAAATTATTTTTCATGATTTGGATGAAAATCCTCGAGCAAAAACCCGGTTTTGGGCCGATCTACCTAGATCGGGGCCGGATCTAGGGTTTCTGCTAAAAGAATTTCGGTTTTCTTTTGGTTTTCTAAGCTATGTGTGCCACACATGGATCTATGTGCGCCATATGTCCCTCATGTGTGGTGCACATAGATCTATGTGCAGCACACATAGATCCCGATTTTCACAGAAAAACCCTATTTCAGCCCGAACTGCTTTTGAACCGCTTCGGTTTTGAACTTTCCAGTGACTCCAGTAGCTAGATCGTGCACTTGGATCTATTATAAATCACTCTGATCTACTTGATTTTAGCCTTAAAATTAATTATTTCAATTAATTTCTTAATTAATTGTTTGGTTCATCAAACCGAAGGCCGAAACGAGGTCAAAATGAGGTACTCTCTTCATTAAACTTGTGTATTTTTGTCTGTAGATCATTTCTATACTAACAGATTGAATTCTCTTGCAGATCCAGAGGCTATGTGCGCCACATGTCATGCTATGTGCACCACACCTCCTCCATGTGTGGCGCACATAGCCTGATGTGCGGCGTACACAGTTCACGTTTTTCTAGAAAAACCATATTTTCAACCGTATTTTTGCTATAGTTTGACGTATCCAGTGGTATTTGAGTTTCACAGTAGCTCAAGTATTCTGAAAAAGTCATAAATTAATTTTTACATAATTAATTTTGGCCTCAAAATTAATTTTTACGATAAAATGCAATTTTTACTCGTATAAATACAGTTTTTGAAAGGATTGGATTTTAATTGGTTGAGGGGCTATCTCCAAATTATTCCAAGTGATGTTAACACTCCCAATTAATTTTTCCATGATCAAATAAAATAATTTTGCCTAAAATTATTTTTATTAAAATGAATTTTCATGATCCGGCTCGTATTAATTCATGAAATTATTGCCTAATAATTGCTGGATTTTTACTCTTGGTTCGTACTTTTAAATGGTATTGGACTAGTCAATTAAATCCAAAATTCCTTTGCTACTAATGAATTTATTTGTTTACTTTTGCATATTAATCCATCGTGCATTTTGGATCATGCAAAACCGAGAGGAATAGTATCCGGGAAGGAGGGGACGTTACTTAACGTTCCAAAATATGTATGCGAGGATATTTATGTAATAGGGTAGATTATTATTAGCTTGTAATAATTAATCCCCCCTAATATCACCTAATTTCCTCGATCCATTTCACCGGCCTTTATTATTTTCATTCATGGATGATTTATATTTGCTTAAATATTTATGTCATTCATGTCACATGCCATGTCACATGACACATGCACACACTACTATGCATGTCATGCATATACCATATGCCATACCATACTGTATTTTCTATGCATATACGTATAAATACACAAATATGCGAATATGCCAAAACGCAATCCAATACACTCAATCAACCAATACGCTTCATCATGCATACATATATGCCATGCCATGCATATATGTATATGTCATTATGCCATAATGCCATGTCACGTCGTATGCCATTACACGTCATACCGTATGCATATACTATGTTGAATACACATTCACATATGCACCACTATGCCATGCCATACATATGCTATATCATTCATCTCACATGCCACGCATATGGTATGTCATTCACTTCACATGCTATACATATAGTAAGCCATCCATTTCACATACCATGCATATGGTATACCATACAATGCCATGTTATAATTTAGCATTTTACATGTCATGCCACAATACACAAGCACATTCTACTACACATGTCATGCATATGCCATGTCACGCATCACTTCACATGCCATGCATTTGGTATGTCATACACCTAACATGTCATACATATGACATATATTACACCATCATACATATCATGCATAGGATATGCCACACATACACCATGCATATAGTATGCTACTCATTATGCCATGACATCCATCATTTTTACATATCATGTATATGATCTGTTATTCATGCATACGCATTGCATACGCCTTGCATATGCCATATGTCCAACGCTAAAATGAATCTCGAAACATTAACGCATAACACCATATGCTATTTTCCATAATATGTGCTTACATATTAGGTTGCCATATCATGCATATGATATGTCATTCATACTCACATGACATGCATATGCCATGTTACTTTTATTGCTATATCACATGACATGTATATGCCATGCCATCTAAATGCCATATAGCTTTATATGTCATTTTACGTGTAACCTTGCAACGCTGATTCACATAAATGCATTGTGTGTTTTCAATTACGCTCGCATGCTTGCTTGCTTAGGATAATTAATTCCAACTAAAATGGTAAAATTGATTTTGGAAACTCATAGAATAGATCTCCACCACCCGGACCCAATCTCTGAAGGGTTTAACTAGCACTCATGCTATGGGTCGGTTGGACCAATCCGGAACCATCCGGTGGTGACTCCCTTGTGACTCTTTCAAGTCTGTATCATTCCTTAAGGGAACCCCTTAGGAAGACTGTGCTTTCGCTCCAAGTGCGGTCTCCGGTCCATGACTTTCGTAAGCCTTGCTCTAGGCTCCAGCAGAAACCAGCGCTCACACCTGCATTGTTACTCCAAGAGAAATTTGGATGGTTTCTCCATCCTGGATTGTATGAGTTAGAATAAGGGTTGTTACCTTGTCTTCCCATGGAGTGTGGCATATTTCCCACAAAACTAACCTGCTCTGTGGCTTCACATGCATTGCATTCATTGACTGTATGTCCTACTTGCCCAAATAGCTCACATGAACTGGACACTTTAGATAGGTTGCTAATCTACTTTGTCAAGTTTGCAACCTCAGCCTGCAAAGCACTAACAACATCAAGTGATAACACACTTTTTTGTTCTTTAATTACCACTCTAGATCTGTCTGATGCCCAAAGTGCATTGGTAGTTGCCATTTCCTCCAACAGTTCATATGCTGCCTCTATTGTTTTCTTCATCAGGGACCCTCCAGCTACTGCATCGATGGTCCCTCTAGTGGTTGTGTTTACTCCATTGTAAAATGTTTAGAGTAGCAATTCTCTCGGTAGATTGTGATGAGGACATTTCCTTTGCAATTCCTTGAATCTTTCCCATGTCTCATATAGAGATTCACTATCCACCTGCTGGAAGTTGGTGATCTCCTTGATGATCTTTGCAGTCTTTGCCAAAAGAAAGTATTTGGCCAAAAATGCTTGCACAAGCTGGTTCCAAGTTATGATTGACCTTGGAGTCAATGAGTTTAGCCAAATCTTTGTTTTATCCCTTAACGTGAATGGGAATAGCCTTAGCCTTATAGCATCCTCTGTCACTCCATTGTACCTGAAAGTATCATAAATCTCCAGAAAATCAAAGATATGAGCATTAGGATCCTCATTTGGTAAACCAAAAAACTGTACCAAAGACTGCAACATTTGCAGTAGTGCTGGCTTAATCTCAAAATTATTAGCTGCAACCGCGGGCCTCATTATACTTTGTTGGTTAGCATAAAAGCCAAGTCTGACCACATCCATCAAAGTTCTTTGCTCTTCTACCATGTCTACTGTAGTTTGCTTCACGACTCTATCGTGCGCGGTTCTTCGGTTTTCTCTTTCGAGCCTTGTTGGATCTTCATAAGCTTATAACAATGCGGATTGAGAGTTCTTGGTTCTCCTACTCATACACAAACACAACTAAAACAAAGTGTTAAAAGAATAAAAATGCTTAAATCAAACTTTACTCCTTTATAGCGACGTTAAATCAAACTTGATCGATGGTTTACGATAGTAGTCTTAATCCCTACTTAGCTGCAAGTATATAGGTTATCGTAGTATGATATTGATCCCATGAGGATTTATGGTTTATCCATCTCCACTTAGTTTTCTTGTTTGTTTAGGCAATCGACATGGTTTGATGTTTGAAGGTACTAAATAATAAAGGCAGATTAAAGAGGAGCAAACTCACAAGTGTAAGGTTTAAACAATAGTGTAAGGCATAGGATTTGAAATCATCTTCACTAAATGAAGCTAATAATCATGTGCTTATTACTACCCAAAATATCCAATGGCATTAATAACCCTCTCTCGAGGCAAAACCAATGAAGTTCCACTCTAACCTTCAGAATTCCTTAGTCACAATTAGAGTCTTCCAATTAGGGAAACTATTAAGCTATCATACAGGAACTAGGAATATGTAGATCTCTCTCACACATTTACCTAATCAAAGTGAGTAGCATTTCACAATTCAACTCTCGTTACAATCACGAAGCATAAGTAATCAATTAGAAACTAACCTGTAGATTTACCATCTCTCAATAAACAAGCATTTAACAATCCAACTCTCATTGCAATCATTAAGCAGAGATTGTTTCCAACATCAAACTTTAGAATTAAATACTCATAGTAATGTTCACAAGCATAATCAACCATCAACCCCACAAGTGATTCTGAATTCAAACCCTACAAAGAGTACTTAGCCACTCATGGCTGAGAAAGAAATACAATAAGAAAAATGAAGAACAAAGAAGAACACAATACAAAATTGCCAAAAAGATCAAGAGAACTGCTGGTGAATGATGCCTCAACCCTAAATGCCATCCTTTTTATGCTTTGAGTGGGGGTCCTCCAGCTTTAACTCCAATTTATTTGTATTTTTGCCTATCTTGTTGATTGCTTTGCCCATGAGGTCTCCATTAAAGTTTTTTTATTTTTGTTCCCCCATAGATCCCTTTTTCCCCCTCAATCATCTACAGATTTCATGCTTTAAATGGCTCATAATTGAGAAGTCATGATCGTGACTTGGGAAGTCATGATCATGACTTGCTTACTTGAACGTGCTCAGGCTTCAATCCTTCTGTTACGATTGTGACTTTGATTGTCACGATCGTGACTTGACTTGGTTGGCTCTCTTCCTTTTGGCTTTGCTTTTGTGATGATCATGACTTTGAATGTCATGATCGTGACTTGCTTGGACGTATCTTCTTTGCATTCTTTCTATCACGATCGTGACTTGCTCCTTAAAGTCCCAAAATGCTTCATTTTTTCTCTGTTACTTCTCTATCACTACACACTTCATAAACACATCAAATTCTACTAAATCAAAGCATAAATGTAACAGAATAAACATTAAACATCAACTAAACATAACTAAATAAGCATACAAATTGACATACATCAGAGGTCACCCTTACCCCTCTCTTGGATTTTTATCCATTTCTTTGCCCATCACTCCTTTATGATGTGGACTCCATTGCCCATTAATGTCCTTTAAGAGTTTTTGTTTTCTTTCTTCACATGGAATCCATTTTCTCCCCCTTATCTTCTATCAAGTCATCTTCTATTTAACCCAATAATTTGAGGTCCACAATCGTGGAGTTGGAGTCCACGATCGTGGAGTTGGAGTCCACGATCGTGGAGTTGGAGTCCACGATCGTGGAGTTAGAGTCTACGATCGTGGAGTTGGAGTCCACGATCATGGACTTTTCTAGTAGCTTTCCTCTTGAACTTTGGCCTTGACTCCACGATTGTGGAGTTGAAGTCCACGATCATGGAAAAATCCAGTAGGTCTTGGGCAATTTTCCATGAACTCCACTATCATGGAGTTGGAGTCCACGATCATGGAATTTTCCAGTAGGTTCCTTCTATCTTGGCTCCTCTTCCATGATTATGGAGTTAAGGTCCACGATCATGGAGTTGCTCCTCTATGCACAAAACTTCTTATTTCTCTTTATTTTCCTTCTTAAAGCTACATACTTAACACATACATCAAATTCTACTAAAAAAACAATAATCAAGGCAAAAATGTAATGAAATCAATGCACAAACACAACCTCAAACTACTAAAACATAATTCGTGATGGCACACATCAAATATTTTTATATTTTTTGATTTCTCCTTCTTCATGATAAATCATGGTGGTTCTTCCTCTTCCCAGCCTTGCGATAAAGGGAAAAGCATTCCAATTGAGGAACACGAGGAAACACCTCGTCCTTGTTACAATCCTTGGTTCATGAAGCATAGAGGTATTTTATCTTGTAAATGCTTTTCTCTCTATTGCTTTACTTGTGCTACCACTATTTGTACTATAGGTATTGAGGTTGAGGTTATGCGTTTTCTTGATAATGCTGGTTGGTCTACTATTGTATTTCTTGACAATCAATGTATTGATGCTTTAATACTTGAATTTATGTATACTATTATACTTTTAAGATGTTTTATCATTTATATGAGCTTACCAAAGCTCAATTTGATAGGATTTTCCACTTTCATGAGGATTGCATTCAGAGTGCTCATTTTACCTATTTTGATAAACACATTTTCTGGAAGGATATTGCTTTGAATATTCCTTATCGTGCTTCTAGGCTTAAGGACTTGTGTTTTAAGTCTCCTGCTTTATTTTACTACCATTGTCTAATTTCTTATATTTTTTTGGTCATTTTGATTGCAATGATATAGTGAATGATCCTAATTTGATATTTTTACACTTTATGATCATTAGATCACATATCTAGACTAGTCACTAACTTTAGGAGCAATTTGTTGAAGTCAATGATCACAATCAACCTGGTCAAGCTATTTTGTATGGTCCTCATATTCTCTATATTTATCATACTCTGAAGGGTCTCCATTCTAATGCCCTTTTCTCTTAGACCTCCTGGTCCTAATCTTGATATGTCTTTTATCAAGCATCCTTTGATTCTTAAGTCTAACCATTTAGGTGTTTATGCTCCTCACAAGGAGTATATTAAAAGATGTATAGAGCATATTCTGGCACATGGTTTGCTAAATGATACTATAACATTATATGGTGTTAAGGCTATTGAGATCTGCAAGCATATGCATGTTCTTATTCCCTCTAATGCTGAGTAATCAGAGGATGATGCTCCTATTATTTTTTGCCCTCCTACCAGTTCATCTCTTGATGAAGCTAAACATGAGGCGGATTTGTGTTGTAAATATTAGAGATAGAGTGAGGGTGGTTCCTCTACTACTGTTGAGTCATGTTCTACTCCTTCTATGATTGATCTTCTCACTTAGCAATTTGGTTTGCTTAATTCTCAATTAGATGGATTTTATAGATATTTTGATAAGACTGTTACTCAGTTTGATATGTTTGATCAGCGTTTGCATCAATACAATATAGAGTTTCAAGATTTTTATACTTCTACTACTGCTACACTATAGTTGATTCAATCTCACTTGGATCCATTTGTTCCTCCTCCTCCCTGATGCTTTTTGTTATTGACAAAAGGGGAGAAGATTAATGATTGGTGTATGTATTTAGTTAGTTAAGACTTAGTTATATGTTTTGCATAGTTATTTTGGACATATTTATGTTTTGTATAATTATTTTGGATATATTTAGTTTTACTAAATATGTGAACATTTTATATGTATGGATGATGATTATGTTTTTTGGATAATTATTATTAAGCTATCTTATTTTGAGTTTTGTGTACATGCTTGAAGTAAGGGGGAGATTTTTGTTTATATAACTATATGTTTGTTAATTGAAATGAATTAATTATCAATGTCAAAAAAGGGGAGATTGTTAACCCCATGTTTATTGATTTTAATGTTAACAATCAATTCATTTGAGTTTTGACATGTTTTTGTAAAATTCAAGGTGTGTATGGTTGTAACACAATTAGTATGGCTGTACCAATTATCACGTAAGGTTGTATGAAAGCCACTACTCAAATTGACATTTGGTATTTTAGGAGCCATACGGGCTTAAACCTTAGACGTATGGTCATATGCAACTCTAGATAGTAACTTTTCTGTTTTAAATAAAAGCATTGCAACAGAATTATTTGCAATAAATGCTTAAAGTAATAGACTTCTATTGAGAGAGAAGCATATTTAATGTTGGGAAACTCTTCTTCAAGTAAGTAACTTAATTATTTATGCAATCAACTCCATCTCTCTATACTTTGCTCTCTTATTTTCTTAAGTTTTGTTTATTGCCCTAATTTTCTTTTCATGTATTAGGTTAGTGAATAGCTATTGATTGGGTTTACTATTATAATTAAGAGAAGCATCTTATGAGATTGAACTCCATTGTAAAGGTTGGAGTATAAGCCTTGAAAACACTAGGATTGAATTTCTTGTTGGGGAAATTCTTCTTGTATTTGTGAAAGATATTAGTGTTGGTTTATGAAAATGTGATTAGCAATGGAAGATATAATTTAAAACTTTTAAAATTCACGTTTTACAATGGATCTTGAAATTCTATACATAGAAAACATCACATACAAAGAAGATTATATAGATATAAGGAGATTGAAAAACTTACTTTTAAGTCGATCTCCTTCTTTCTTTTTCCTTATAAAAAGTTGTAGCAAACTTTTCAATCCCCAAGGATAGAGGATCTCTAAACTATCCATACAAGTTAAGAAAATGATCAGTAATCAAATTATTAGTTTTGTTTAGATATTAGTAAAATAAAACGTAAAGAGAATGGATGAAGAATGGTGATTGAATTCGGTTTTTCTCCTTGATGTTCTATCAAAACCAAATTGTTTTCCTTGTTCTTGAGCTTCAAATTCTAGAAAGCCGAAGGAGGAAAGAGGCAGTTAAAATATTTCTTCTTTCTCTTTTTCATTTTTGCTCAAAACCATCATATGTAACCCTAATTAGGTTTATGGTTATAATAAGTCAAGTCATGTGCATGTCACATGCTTCTGGCATGTGACTTGCATGTGACTGACTTAAATTTCCTTTCAAAAGCACATGCCAATTATGTACACTTTCACTTAATTCATCATACATGAATAAGTCATGTGACAATCACATTTTGACTATTAAGTTAATCAATTCCATCAAAATCCTGTATATACAATACATGTATAATATGTCATCTTAAATCACTTGTATCTTGAATTCTACTCATCAAATTTCAGTTATCTTGGTATCAAATCAAAGCTATTTTCATGATATTTCTAATAAACATGAAAAATTATGGTTATCTAATAACCATAAAACATTATTTCACCAATATCGATTCATGATTATCATTTCCTTGCTTTTAGTGTGCGACCTTTTGGGTTCTTGACATATTGGCAACATATGAATATATTATTACACTTCATTTAATAACATCATATGTAAATCATGAGCAGTGTTTAGTCATACATCATGACTATCCAAATGCCAAGAGGTCATTAGTTTGATTACAACCCTTCCACATCAGATTCCATGCAATAAGCTCCTTTCACCATCCTTTATCTCATTTAGGTTTGAGTATGAATTAATGTCAACTCAATGCATGATTAAGTGTGTTAGATCATGCCCTAAATTTGATGTTTCATGTATCATAATATTTATTCCTAAAATGCCCTTATGAAACTCATTCATTAATAGGCATTCTACTCTAGCCAGAGATTCCTGAATAAAGAATATTACATGAATCAATGAGATAAACCCTTACGGTTGATCTAGAGTGGTGAATCCTTTATTGATAAACAAATATCTTCAACTACTTCACACTATATCCAACCTCCAAGTTATGAATGCCTCCTATGGAGGAATAAAAGATAGGAGTCAAAATATAGTGATCCATAATTAAGATAACTATGTTATCTTAAGTCTTAAGGATACTTGCACTACTGATATGAGTGCGATATACTTCACAGACATAGATCAATATTCCATATGAAATCTCATTGACAAGGCCTCCAATGAGATAGCCTCCCACTGCTCATCCACATGTTCCCTTTAGACAACTCTTATCACGATGAATGAGAATCATCCCTAAAAGAAGTGTAACATGTGCTGATCTTAACCACATCAATAATATCCATTTTTATTAATACATTAATCAGGGATAATTTTAGATATTGAACATTTGCATACAATAAGAATCTCATTTCATAAACTTCTTTATGAATTCCTTTGTACTATTCTAATATCTTGGAATTCATTATTTAGTTAATAACTTATTGAGTAAACTGAATAACGAATTATGCCTTTTATTGATAAATGGTTCAATATCAAATTACAATGAAACATGATGCTCTAGAGCATACACTAACAATTAGTGGAACCCTAAGTTGAATCTTAGGAGAGTAAATGTAGGCAATTTAAGTGCTAAACCACCATAATTTGTGTGTTGCCTCTTAAGATTTTAGATTACATTTTTAAAAAAAGTAAAATAAAAATTAAAAAGCAAAGTCATCAATTTTATGTCTAATTAAGCAAATAAAAACAATAATATCTCTAATAATAAATAAATAAGTATGAATAAATTTAATTGTATTTCATCTTATGTAAATAATTTAACTAGTGCATCCTACTTTCATCATCATCCATATTCAAGAACAATTCTCTTTTGACTGCATCTTTAAGAACACAACAACCATAACACCATAATTCACTACCCTTCTCTAAAAGTCCTCTTTCTGCCATATGTTTAATAATTTGCATTGTCATAGAGATGTTAAAGATAAATGGTTGTGTCTATGTATTACTTTAGCCTTTCTTGCTCATGGATTTGTAACATTGAACCATTTCAGAGATTTGAGAAGTTTACATTGCGAAACTTGCTAATTGTCTTCTTTTTCTCTTTAATTGTCTTGAAGTAGAATTTGATATAGTTTTATGGGTTTGCTTAGATGTTTCAACTCCATCCATTCTACCTTGATTTTGCAATTGAGTATTACTATTATCATTATTGCTTACATGTTCAATAAAGTCCTTAAAAAATTTATCTTCATTCCTTATTTCCTCTTCTAATTTAGCACCAAAGTAAGTATCATCCTCTAAATTCTAGACTTTGATATTTTCTTCTTCACAAACTCTCCCTTCATATATACTCTTATTTATATTATATATTTGTTTCTTAAAACTTACATTCTAAGGTTCTATAAAATGCATGTATACATTCTTCCAAGAAGTATATGAATCTCTAAATATTTGATCACATTTTTCTTCCAAAAAAGAGTTTACACCTTTTTCTCAAAGTTTTTGAACTTCTTTGTTTTCCTATTAAATAAGAAACATCAAAAATAAAATTATTAATTTTATTAATAAATTATAATGATATGTTAATCATAGATAAAAATCAAGAGAAAAGTAAACACAACAAGCATCTATTTTTCCTGAACTAGGATCCCATCCTAAGCCAGTTTCTAAGTTTTTCAAATGCTTCCAAAGATGCCAATCTTTTCTTATTCATCATATTTATATTTACAATTACTAGTTTCACATGCACACCCTATTTTTTTCTCAACATCTACTTGAATCTCATTCCATTTAAATGATTTTCCACGTCCATTTCTCTTGATATATTGAAGAATAACATCAAACAAAATAATCATCTCTTCATAGGTCCACTTCATTAGCTTTTTTTATATTGAATGCATCTAATACAATAATTATTAAAATTTATAATATCATTAACAAATTAGCAAAGATAGATACATTTTTATCATTAATGAACCATTTTAATAAATGAAAAATTAGTCAATAAAAAATTAAACAACACGACTAAAATTAAGCATAATGAAATAAATAATTGAAAGAAATTATAAAGTGATTTCTGAAATATTTCTTTTATTTATAATAAAATGAAAATTAACTAATACATTTTCAATTCAAGTAGTAAATAATTTATTTATAATTTATATTTATTAAATTCATTCAAAATTTAATTAATTTTATTTAAATTCTGACTTTATGGTGATGAATCATATATGTTGGTTGAGAATTGTTGCAGGAATTTATTGATAATTACTTGCCAGGCTCTATGAAAAATTTTAAAAAATTTAATTCAAATTCTATTAACTATAAATTCAAATTTAAATAGTGAAGATGTTAATGAAGAACTTGATCTTGGAGCAAGGTTGGCGTACTATTTGCATTATTGAATTTTATACAATATATGTTTAGTGCATAGTATTGTTTTCAATTAGAATAGTGGTATGGTAGTGCAATTAAAATCACAAACACTTGGGATGTCGAGAAATAAACCATCAGCCAATTTGATTATACAAAATATATTTTTATACTATTTTCACATTCTTAAAATAACGCAGATAAATTTCAACAAATAAAGCTTGGTTAAAAAAAGAATTAATACCTAAGAATTAAGAACTTGATTTTTATTTTATTGATAATCTTATAAATATTCTAATTTAAGTAATTCACAAGATTCAAATATTAAACATATATAATATTGATCAATCAAAACCCAATTCAATACAACTTTAATTTAGAAATAAAAACATAAAATTAAAATCATATACATACCTTGAAATGATGATTCGATGAACTTGAAATAATGATTAAATGATCTAGAAATGATGATTGTTTCAACAAATAATAGATGAATGAGATGATAAGTTTTTCTAAAAGTATATTTTTTGGATGTGTGTTTTCTAAAAAAGTATGACGGTGATTAAGTTTTTAAATATATTTTAAGAATAGAAAATATAAAAAAAAATTCCAACAGCTAAACATTAGGAGTATTAACATTTAACACTCTATTCTTCCAACCTCTAACCACTTCCCTTAATAATCTCTCACTAAACAATAAAATAGAGGTTTAATCTCAATTAACCTCTAAATTTTATCTCCATCATTGTTGCTAAATAAAGTCTAACACTTACTAGTATTTTAAAAAATAGCCATTTTTAATAGGAATAGATATCAATTACATATATCAGTTTAAATAAACTCTTAATCTTACTTATTACTACATGAAATTTAAATGGATAACATGAATATCATATATATAATCCATTCATTTAAATAAGTAATATATGTTATATGAGTGAATTTCATATAGTTTTGGACTCATTTTTAGGTTAACTTTATTAATCTTTATAGCTCATTTATTTAATAACTTTACTTATTTTTATTTTTTGAATTTCTATATATTGTTGAAACTTTTTAATTTTTAATTTTATTTTCTTTATGGTCAAGGAGAAAACAAATAATACGGATATAGAGAGAGAGAGGATGACATGGGGTGATTTTAAAGCAATAAACTAAGGGAAAACATAACGGAAGAAAACATATGAGAAGAGGGGCTAGATTGAAGCTTGAAGGCTAGACAAATTTATTTTATAGATCATATTTCTTTTCTCTTCTCTTATTTTTATTTTGGATTAGAAAATTGAATGTTTGATATTAATTTTGAAATGATGGACAACTAATTTCTTCTTACTTAGGATTGAGATTGTTTAGAATGTGATTTTATTGGTGAATCAATTGTTTAATTTTATTAGTAATGATTTAGATTTAAACTTAAGTTTGTTAATGATTGACTACCATTTATAAATTTTTTATCATTGAATCATTAACATTGTTTGATTTTATCACACCTTACCCCTCCTCTAAGGCATGACATGCTCCCGTAATATATTTAACTAATTTCACGTTACATTGAAATCCACTAAACATATTACAAGGGATGTATTACAAATAAAATAATGTTTAATAATTTTCAATTAATTAGAGACTTTAAGTAATATAAAAAAAACATTTGTCAATGCAGCGATATAAAAGTTTCGATCATATATTTTGATCGTGAAAATAAGGGAATTTTAAATCTTGCCTAGTCTTTATTTCTATCACTGCTACGATCTATGTTCATAAAAAGGAAGGTTGAGCATAAACTCAGTGGTGCACAATAAATGATGTTAAATAACACTGTTAAATAAAAATAATAATGAAACCAATAAAAATTACATTTCTTCTTAATCATGTAAAAGTATAAACATTTCAAAACCATAGACTAAATAATCATCACATAAATCATTTTGTATTATTAACCATTTTCACTATATTAATAATTTACGTCACAAGTTACAGTAACCTATAACCCGGATGGGAGACGGATCTCAATCCCATTCCGAGGTGATATCTTATAATCTAGTATGCATACCTCCCATCGAGAAAGGAACGGGTTTCAACCTTTAACCCAATGAGGAATATCTCACTGTAATCCATCCATATCACTATAGACTGTCTGTTACCGGATTTAAATATAGAATTATAAATTAGATATGGTGAAATCAAATAACATGAGTTCATAATTTATTTAATCAAATAAATAATATTCATAAAGAGGAATCAAAAATTACATAAATACTCATTCTGCAACCGATTGTAGAAAACAATCAATGAAACAATTAAAATCATTTCACAACTTAAACAATGTTCATTTATTATGCATGCACCTCAAAAAAGAATATGCTCCACTTCCTTACCCTTTTCTAAAACGCTTTTGCTAACTTCTTCTGCTCTAATTATAGAATAGCAAAAGAATTATCAAAAGAAGCCTAACCACTCCTTTTTCAACTACTATAAAAATTATAGAATCACTAAAATTCACTTGTCACTCCCAGTCCCATCAATACGCCATAATTATTTACTATCCATACAATAGCATTTTTATAACTTATATATCAACTTATCCAAATTACAGAATTCTAACAGAATTTCGGTAGAGTTTCATCTGTAATTCAGATATCCTAATATTACAACTTCATAATCAACCAATCCACCTGCAAAAAAAACAATTCCCTTCCTCTGATTTATCATTTACATAACTCCAATTCATTCTCCAATACCATTCACATCACATTTATAGATCCATATCACAATTACCACTAAATACACATAATATGGTATTTAACTCCACTGATACCCTATCCGTCTAAACTTTTACACAATATTCATCAAATATTCCATACAACTAACCATTTAACTACATTCCCAACATATTATACACTCAAACACATCCATAGTCATAAAAAGCATAATAGCCAAATTTTTCTACCATTAATTCTATTAATTTTCTTTGCATTTTATTCACTTCTAACATTACAAATTATCATTTCTCATTCTCATTTACATTAATATACATTCATTATAAATCAAATCCTTCATCTACATGCACTACTCAACTTAGCTAAATTCATACTTACAATGTTCTTAGGATTACACTTAATTTCTTTCATATATTTTGTTATACTCATTATTTCTAATACATTTTCTTCCATATTCTATCATTTCATCAAGTTAAAACCACTTTTCCTTAAACTTTCCCTATTGGCCGAATTCTTCCAAGCTTGTTCAAGACATATTACTTCATTTTAATTCTATTTAAAGCTTAATTCATTGTAATTACATATTATTCTATCATTTCCCATCATTAAATCAACTTAAATCAACCTTAACTCAAGAATTCCCAAAAATCCCTAATTCATCTTTTACTTTCACCAACTTAATTCCAACTTCTTTCAAGATAAAATTTACATCAATAGATAACTAATCAAAAATTACAACTTTTTCTATCAATTTCTTTTTAAAAAATCATGAAAAATGGTTAAGAATTTACCTTGGAAATGATTTTCTTCTTCCATTCTCCTTCCCTTTGAAGTTTCAACTTTTTCCCTCCTTTTGTCTTAATTTTATAAATACAAGTCTTTTAATAATATAAGCCATAACTTAAATTAGTAAAAATATCACTTTAGTCCTTAAATTTTTAAGGACTTACAATTTAACCCCTAAACTTTCAATTTTACCAAATAGGTCCTCTCATAACCTTTAAATATTATAATTAAGTCCCCTAACTTCCATTCTTAGCAATTTAATCCCTAAAATTAGACTTTCTAAGATTGTCCTTATCCATTTCTTAAAATTCTAACTTTATCCTTTAACATTATCATTAATTCCATTTATGTCCTTTTCAATGTACTTAACTATATTTTAATCTTGAACACCTCCAAATAGCTTAATGGAATCCTCAATTTACTTCAGACAAGATTCCATAGCTTAAATTATCTAAAATAGCTTACGTGATTGAAAATCGTACGTGTCCTGAGGAGATCACCTATCCTCCCCACTTAAGCACATTTAACTTTCATACTTTTAATTCGTATATTAAAATTAGTTTTTATCCAAAATGTTATTCAATTTCATTATATTCCTTATCCCGAATACGTAATTGTGAGAGTAGCACATCCCGGACGCTGGGAATGCTGCACGCTGTTCAGCGTGAAATGTCATGGTGCTTGCTCTCAAAAGCTTAGACCCCTGAAGTACTACAGGAACTAGACAGATCGCATTGAGAAAATGTTGTGGAGTCGCCACCCGGCTTATTTAACCAACTCAATTGAGCAATTAAACAAACCAGGAAAAAGTAAACCCGAGCCTTCCTGTGTTGGAAAGCAGCCCGAATTTCTTCAGAGTTGGGTTCGGCATTTC
>CANYBF010065224.1:0-12517 GCA_948192965.1 Dalechampia spathulata
ACCCAGAACCCGAATTTACCTTAATGCCAAATATCACATTATCACTAATTAACATAATTCATATTAGCACCTCATCCAACATCCTTAGATCATGCAATGCAAATTATAAAACGTCCAAGCCATGTGTGTGCAGGCGTGACATAGACCACCAAAACCCCAATAAGGCACTTAAGGCCACATGTGGAGGTTGACACAATAAGATAACAAGCAAATGTCGGTCTATCAATGAGCACTCCTTTATGATAGGTGGTGACAATCAACTACCTCAAGGAAAAGGTTATAAGAACAAAAACCTAGAACACTAATTTTTCTTCCTATAAGTTTACTAAAAGAAGGGTAAACTCTGATACTATGAAGGTTTATAGAGAATTGAATATAAATTCTTGTATGTTAATTCTAAGAATTACATAGGTATTTATAGATGAAATCTTATCTCTAATTATAATGCAATCAAAAATAATATTTATATAATAGGAAAAATAGACAATATGAAAGTAGAATATGCTAGAGAACATATCATAATCAAGGGAATCTTCTTTATTAGTTAACAATTATAATGAATATTTTACGTGTCTGAATAACAATATCTTGCATATAAATTTTTAGAAAAAAATGACGAAAATATTTTTAGTATGAAGCTTTGTGAAATAGTACCAATATTAAACGATTCATAAACTTCACACCAACTAATAATCATTGACCTTATCAGGCTCGATATTTGAAATCCCTATGGTATTAAACCCTCTATATATATATGCATTTATGAAATGATGGCACAAGTTATAAATCAATAACATTATGAGGTATATCAACATGTCCACTATTAATAAATAATAATCAAATATTCATAATATTTTATGATACAATACTTGAATCTCAAGCCTTTCATTTTGCTTACAAATTTTATTAACATATCAATTATTATTAAGCACAAACATAGTCCATGTCATTCATGATTAATTCATAACATACTTGTAAGTCATTAATAATTCCAATGTACAAACCAACGATCATCATCCCAATAAAAGACATCAATTTATATAAGTATATCAACTAATACACTCATCAAGCATTTATAATTTGCTATATTTAAAATTTACTAACTGGTTAAGCAATCTTCATTTTCCAAAATAGAATCATCATCATCAAATAATTGGTGAATGATAGTAAATGTATTAATTGATATTTTTACTGTTATACATTTGCCTTTAAATAAGCTATTTATTTACCTATAAGTCATAAATTAAAATTAAAATTATATGAGTATATCAACCAATACACTCATCAAGAGTTTATATTTTCTATATTTAAAATTTGCTAGCCTGTTGAGATATCTTCATTTTCCAAAATAGAATCATCAAATAATTGGTGAACGATAATAAAAGTATTAATTGATATTTTTGCTGATATACATTTTCCTTTAAATAAGCTATTTATTTACCTGTAGATCTTAAATTAAAGGAATAGCAATATAGAATACAAATGTAATATACATATATTGATCATTATGAACCATATACATAAAAATGAATGAATATAGTTTCTAATAAGAAATATTAACTTACACCAATATATTAAACCATCATGCTCTTTAGGCATCCATAATTTATCATAATTATAGATAACTAATTTGCTAGAACATTTGCATTTCCATCTTAATATAATTACAATTTTTAATTAAATTAATAAATAATTGATAATGACTACTAACTTATTAATTATTGATTTTATCATAAGTAACTTACCATTAAATAAACTCTTTATTAACCTATACAATTATATTTATAAGATTAACAGTAAATAAGCATATATTTACACCAACTTGCTTTTTCCGTACTTTTAACAATCCATTAAGCGGGAGTTATGATTCCTCTGCTCTATATATCTGTTATACATGGATTCAGTTTGTTTAATTGAAGCACATTATTTATATTTTCAATAAATAACTCATATCAACCTTATGATGGAGGTGGTTTAGTCTTCTCATAAGTTTGATAGTATAATCTTTTAACATAAGCATAGGTGTAGATACCAACTCATGTGTAGTTTAATTAACTAGATACTCATATATAAAAAGGATATTCTAAATTTGCCTATTTTCACATGCTACTTTAATTATTTATAGGTAATTTTCTTATTTAAATTTAATATTATTCTTCATACTTATTTTACATAGTTTCTATAAGTATATATATAATTATGTTCATTAAATGCAAATTCTTAATAATGACATAAGGATTGATTAATTTGGCTTGAGTATATGTCTCAATCATGTTTCATTAGTAAAAGAGGCCACATTTGTACATGTAGAGTCCAAATGGTCAAGTAAGGCTTTATGTGTGATTAACTTCTTCCAATTTAATATGATTTTCTCCTAAATGCCCCTCATGTTCAATCTAAGTACTGATTTTTCTATCTCAAGTTTAATGGAATGGTGAGTTGGTCACCGTAGTAGATTATTCTTTCAACTTAATGTAAGCTGTATAGATCTTAATCAATTAATTATAGCATATTATGTCACTAGTATGTATTTACTTATGCATTACAATCATTGTTCATGCACATTGACCCAATCAATCTTTATACAAACATAAACTTACCAGCTTCCTATTCAACATTAATATATACATAAATAGTTTTGCATAAATCAAATACCAATTTTTAAAATTTATAATAATGCTCAGCTCAGAATAGCTATTGTCTTATATGTGGAATGGTTTAATCTCTAATTGATGTCCGGTTTGTGTACCCATATTTATGCGATCCTATAAGTTGCCTATAATCAAATTTTCAATAACAATTAACAAGGTTTAAAATGCCATTCACTTGGTCAAACTGCCTTTTTAAGATAAGCCTATTTAATGCAAAATTTCAGTATTTAACCAATATATAATTTTATCCAAAGACCAAGTAACATGTTATCCAATAGCTAGACCATAATGTGTATCCATAACCTA
Organism: Dalechampia spathulata; assembly: GCA_948192965.1. Taxonomy (NCBI): domain Eukaryota; kingdom Viridiplantae; phylum Streptophyta; class Magnoliopsida; order Malpighiales; family Euphorbiaceae; genus Dalechampia; species Dalechampia spathulata. The sequence goes on from CANYBF010065224.1 coordinate 2,958, forward strand.
AATTTCTATGCCCGTATTTATTGATTCTCTTGTAAGATAATATATACTTATTCTTCATATAAACTAATGTAATTTTTAGTCCTATAAATATTATAATACAATTCCTCATTGCATATTCCAACCCTTATAATTATTAGGTTGACATCTATGTAAGTTTCAAGTTTCCACTCATTTCCTCAATAATTTTAGGTTGCATTTCTATCACTCACTTTCATGGTTGATTAGTATTCCTTTTCAAGTTATCTTCAATAAACCAAATTATAGCAATCAATCATGTCATTCAGTCTAATTAATTGGACTATATGTACATTATGTTTCTAGTTCCTAAGCTTTGAAATGTGTTTCTCATAAATTAATATGACTCATTTCTTTCCAATATAAATTAAGCATAATTCTTCCCTTCCATGGTAATCATCTTTAGTTGGTTAGCAACCCTTATTTCAAGTGTAAAGTACATTCCTATAAATAAATGGTTTTATTCTTAGCTCATATGCATCTATTATTAACAATATATATACTATGTATGAATTACTTAAACAAAAGCTTACTTATACCTTCACTAGTTTAAGCATACAATAAGGTTATGCACATATACCCTTAATTATGCCCTAACAAGATTCAAATTTATAAAATAGTTATAACCAAGACTACAATAACTTATCCCCATTTCATTTAGATATTTAACAGTCCTAACATAGATTGAATTCATACGTATATGCATTCATTTATTATCATATCATAAGTTTGCTAACCTAAGCAACATATACATATGTAAGTCCAATAAGCTTTCTATTTAATTCAATAAAATTTTCCTTAAACTAGTCCTAGATGCATGCTTATATAAATATAGCATACATAAAACTTATAGCCTTAAAATAAACCAAAATACATGCATGCTTGTTCAACTATACTATACCTAAGTTATAGTAATTATAATAAATCTAAATGCATAAGCTCATTCAATAACTTCAAGGTCAACCCTTTATTAACAAACATATACATAAGTCAAAATGATTCCTCTTTCAATTTAATTTGTGTATCATAGCATTATAACAATAAGGTTCAATAAATTCAATCCAAGCAAGCTTAAATCAATATTTTTATATGCATGTGTCCATACTTAACTCACTTTGTTTCAGGTAGAATAGATTGGAATTTCCTTGGTAATTTTTTATTCTCTGGGTATGCCACCAGTTTTTACTATCATTTCTTTCTTTTGCTAGATAGCTCTCTTTTTTTAACTTTGTTATGGACATTCTAGATTTTTCTTAGGTTGCATCCATTTCTATATTTATTTATCATCATCATCATTATTATTATTATTATTATTATTATTATTATTATTATTATTATTCTTATTATTATTATTATTATTATTATTATTATTATTATTAGTTTTTTTAGAACCTTGATCAGTTAACTTCAAACCCATTACATTAGCCAAAACAAAATTCTATAATGTCTCTTCATTCTTTTTAAGCAGAAAACCTTTGATTTTTGCTCTAAATACCTCTTTTCCTCCTTATTTTGTCCTACATTAGAAGCAAATATCAACATAAATCCATTTTACTTTTAACTTCTTTATTTAGTTCATCATCCATACATAATTCATGTAAAGCATATGAATAATCTAACAACTTATTATCTTACACATTCAACAAATCATAGCTTATTTCAAGTCTAATAATTCATAATTTATTATTAGTTTCTTTAAAATATTGGCGAATAGGTATTCAACATGGTATATGTCATGACATACGATATGACATGTGATGTGGCATGGCATAATGGCATGGCATGGCATATTAGAAGATGACATGACAAATTGTGTATATTGTATTGCGTATTGGCATATTTATATGTATAAGCATATGAAATACGGTATATTATGACATGGCATATGCATGGCATGGCATAGTAGTGTGTGATGTGTCATGTCACATGACATGTGACATGAATGACATATATTTAGGCAAATATAAATCCATCCATGAATAAAAATAATACCGAGAGACCGGTGAAAGGGATCAAGGAATTAGGGGATTACACACGAGAGATAGGGGATAAATTATTACACAGCATAATAAATCTGTCCTATTACACAAATATCCTCACATACATATTTTTGGATGTTAAGTAACGTCCCCTCCTACTTGGGTGAATTTTCTTCTCGGGCGACACGATCCAAAAAGGCATGATGAATAATATGCAAAAATAAACACAATAAATTCATTAGTAGCAAATGAAATGAATTTAGGATTTATTTAGCTAGTCCAATGCTATGTGAAAGCATGAACTAAGAGTCAAAATCCATCAATTTTTTTGTAATAATCACATGAATAAACATGAGTTGGATCATGAAAATGAATTTTTATAAAAATTATTTTAGGCAAAATTATTTTTGTTTGATCATGGAAAATTAAATAGGAGGGCTAACATCACATAAAAATTATTAGAGATAGCCACTCAACCAATTTAAATCCAATCCTTTCTAAAACTGAATTTATACGAGTTAAACTAGCATTTAATCATAGAAAATTAATTTTGAGGCCAAAATTGATTAAATGTAATTAATTTTTGATTGATCCAATACACTTAAGCTACTACAAAGCATCAAATGTTACTGGAAAAATCAAATCAGTTTTCAAAACGATCAAAAAATGCATTTTTCGAAAACTTTTCCAGGGAATGTGTGCCACACATAGGCTATGTGTGGCACATATAGTATGACATGTTGCACCCATAGTTAATGAATCTGTAAGAAAATCAAATCAGTCAGTATAAAAATGATCTACAGACAAAAATATACAACTTTAATGAAGACAGTACCTTATTTTGAACATGAATCGGCCGCTGTTTTGCAATCCAAACAATTAATTGTGTAATTAATTTGGATAATTAATTTTAAGGCTAAAATTAATTAGATCTGGACAATATTTGATAGATCCAGAACCCCAAAAACATGGACAAGCCTCTAGAGTCTGGAAAAATCAAATCCGAAGTGGATTGAGTGAAAAATGGCTTTTTTTGTGAAATTCAGGATCTATGTGTGCCACACATAGACTATGTATGGTGCACATACATGCACGTGTGGCATACATAGTTTGAAAAGGTTTTTCAGCAAAAACCTGAGATCCAACCCCGATCTAGGTAGATTGGAGCTTGAAAATGGATTTTGCTTCATGGATTTGCATCCAACTCAAGAAAAATAATTTTAGGGTTAAAGTTATTTTAGATCCGACAAGTATATGGCAGATCCAGAACACTAGATGCATAAATGAGCCTTTAATGTTACTGAAATAGCCACATGAGCTACATGTGGCGCACATAGGTGTATATGTGCAACATATACCCCAAAAACAGTAGTAAAATGAAAGATTTTTGAAGAAAATGGAAGAAAGGGGAAGAAATTACCTCTTGGCAGTAGGATTTCCTTCAAGATCTTCACTCCAAACGTGCTTAGGGAGCCTAACTAGAGCCAATTTATCTCTAAATCCTAAGGATTTAATTAATTAAGTGTTTAATTAATTTGGAAAAATTTTGGAAGAGTTTTGGCTGCTCTTTAGACCAAATTTCAGACCCCTAATACTGAACCCAAGCTCTATATTTATAGAGCCAAATTAGGGTTTGGTAAAATTTTAATTTTTGGTCTGGATTTGAAAATTTTTAGGCTATGTGCACCACACATAGCCTATGTGCGTAGCATGTAGTGCTACATGCTGAACATATAGTTTTGTGACCTGTCGCATGGGGCCCACTAAGGTTGCATTGGAACATGTGCCCCATTCCCCATAAGCGTCATTTTATGTGCCAAGACATTGTACAATATGGCTCATATCCCATTTGGTATTGAGAAGGCTCCCGACCAAACATCTTTTTTATGCTATATGCGTAACATATAATGCTATATGCTACATATATAGTGTTTTGCCCTTATGCGTGCCACCTCATATGAGCAAAATGGGATGCGTGCCGTATGTCAAATAAGCATCATTTAACATATTAGGAAGTTTTACAAAGAAAAGTTTTCTGGATTTTATCTTGAAGGTGGGCCCCATCAAACGATTTTTTTTTCTTTGCATAGTATGCCCATAGTGCTATACACTAAATCCATTTTGTTTGCGTATTTCACCTCTCATATATGCACTATCAGGGTTGACATCGGGGACTAATACCAAACCGAATTGATAGAAACTCAAAATTGCATAAGGGTTAAAAGTTAGGGTCAACAGTTTGCCCCTTGATCAGGACCATTTTGAGGCGATATAAGCACAAGTTGTCAAAATGATATCTGATCATAACATGACTTTTCATAGGAAGTAGGAATGGTACTTGATCAATGCTCGTGTCAAGGTCCGATGCTCATGCTGAGGCTTGTAGTGTGCTCACGTTAAGGCTTTTAGAATGCTCGTATTGAGGTGTGTAACCAAATTCTACAACTGGGAGCCTGGTGCATGGGCTAAAGGTGATCAATGATGATCTAATGCTCATACTGAGGCTTAGGAACCTAATTTTGCAACTGGGAGCCTGGTGCTTGGGCTAAAATGATCAATGTTGATTAGAGGTCTTTTGCAAGACCAATGGTTTTGCTACAAGGCTTGGAATCATCTATAATAAGCGTGCATATGCCTACTACGAGGATTTAAGAACCAAAGGCTTAGTTCTTGTGATCGTTGCTGGATTGAGTGGCCAACTATGGGACCAGAAGTAACCATCTGCTGGGTCAATGCTCGCACCATCAAATAAATCTCAAATATCTCTAAAACGGCATTTGGGATCCTCTACTGGGTCTTTGACATTTTCTAGTCGACAATTTTGACCAGTAAAAATCCCAATTCTATCATTGGGGGCCCAGCGTTCAGGCTATCCAATCAAGGCTTACTGGTGGTCACTGCGAGACCGATGGCTTCAATGCGAGATTCATCATCCAAAGTTGGCATTCAGATGCCTATGGCTAGGGTTTTGAAGTCAAAGGCTTGACTCTGTGATCTCTACTGGATCGGGTGGTTCAGCTGTGGAACCAGAGGTGACCATCTACTGGATTAGGGTGATCAACCGTCATATTTATTCTCGCACCATTAAATAAGTGTTGATTGTCCTCAAAGTCTGCATTTGGGATCCTCTATCGGAATGCAACACTGTCTGGTTAACAGCTTGACCAGAAGTCAAAGACTTGACTGTTCTTGATCCTCTACTGAATCAATTTCCTATCCTTTCTAAACATGGGAAAATAATTTATCAGTGAAATTGGAATTGAAATGGTCTAGGAAAAATACCTACATTTTTTAGTATCAGTCTGCTACATTTTGACTGACTTTCTAGATTTTTCAAATGCTGCGGGTCGTGAAAATTGGGCTCGATAGAGCAAACGACCTCCAAAAATTCTGAAATTTTTACCAGATGCCTAATTTTTCATGTACATCTTAGTGGGAGGGTGGTGCACATTAGCAGGTACTCCCAGAGGGTGGCACATGTGTGAGCACCCGGTTTCTACCGGAGCCTAGAGCAAGACTTGCGATGCTCACGAACCGAGGACCGCACTTAGAGCGAAAGCGCAGTCTTCCTCAGAGGTTCCCTTAAGGACTAATACAAACTCAAAAGAGTCACAAGGGAGTTACCATCGGATGGTTCCGGATTGGTCCAACCGACCCATAGCATGAGTGCTAGTTAAACCCTTCAGAGATTGGGTTCGGGTGGTGGAGATCTATTCTATGATTTTCCAAAATCAATTTTACCATTATAGTTGGAATTAATTATCCTAAGCAGGTAAACATATGAGTGTAAATGTAAGCACACAATGTGACATGTGAGTTGACGTTACAAGGTTGCATGTAGAATGGCATATAATGCTATATGGCATTTGGATGGCATGGCATATGCATGGCATGCGAAATTGTGATAAAGTAACATGGCATATGCATGACATATGAACGTGAATGATATATCATATGCATGATATGGCAACCCAACATGACATATAGGCATATAATCATGATAAATAGCGTATTGCATTATGCGTTAACATCTTGGATCGTATTGGCGTTTAGCGTATGCATGGTGTGTGAAGTGAGTGGCATGGCATATGCATGACATATGATATAAATGAAATGGAATATGCATGGCATGTGAGATGAATGGCATATCATATGCATGATATGTGAGATGAATGGCATATCATATGCATGACACATGAAATGATGTATGGCATGGCATATGTATGACATGGCATAATGAAATGACATACCATATGTATGGCATGTGAAATGGTGTATAGCATGGCATATGGATGACATGGCATAGCATATGGCATACCATATGCATGGCATATGAAGTGATGTATGGGATGACACGCATGACATGGTATAGTAAATGACATACCGTATGCGTGGTATGTGAAATGATGCATGACATGGCATGTGTATGACATGGCATAGTGTATGGCATACTATATGCATGGTATGTGAAGTGATGTATGGCATGGCATACGCATGACATGGCATAGTGGATGCGTATATGAATATGTATTCAATAGAGTATATGTGTATATGACATGTGACAAGGCATGGAATCATGGCATAATGACATGTGAGATGGCATGGCATATGCATGGCAAGTTGTGCATATTTTTGTATTGTTTATTGGCATATTTATACATATATGTATACAAAATATAGTGTGTTATGGCATGGTATAGTAGTGTGTGATGTGTCATGTGACATGGCATGTGACATGAATGACATATATTTAGTCAAATATAAATCGTCCACGAATAAAAATATTAATGGCCGGTGAAAAGGGATTAAGGAATTAGGGGATTTTAGGGGGGATTAATTATTACAAGCCAATAATAAATCCTATCCTATTATATAAATATCCTCGCATACATATTTTGAGACGCTAAGTAATGTCCCCTCCTCCTCGGGCACTATTCCTCTTTGAGTTGCATGATCCAAAAATGTACAATGGATAATATGCAAAAATAAACAAATAAATTCATTAGTAGCAAATGAATTTAGGATTTATTTGACTAGTCCAATACTATTTAAAAGCATGAACCAAGAGTCAAAATCCAACAATTATTTGGCAATAATTACAATAATTAACATGAGCCGGATCGTGTTAATTAATTTTTATAAAAATAATTTTAGGCAAAAGTATTTTTATGTGATCATGAAAAATTAAATGGGAGGGCTAACATCACATCAAAATTATTGGAGATAGTCACTCGACCAATTTAAAATCCAATCCTTTCAAAAATCACATTTATACGACTAAAAATGGCTTTTTATCATAAAAATTAATTTTGAGGCCAAAATTAATTATATGTAATTATTTTATGATAGATCTAGAATACTTGAGCCACTGTAAAGCATCAAATACCACTAGAAAAATCAAAATACGTTAAAAATATGGTTTGAAATATGATTTTTCTAGAAAAATGTTAAGTATGTGCACCGCATATAGACCTATGTGCACCACACATAGGCTGTGTGTGGCACAAATAGATCAACATGTGGCGCACATAGTTGGTTTATCTACAAGAAAATTAAATCTGTCAGTACATAAACAATCTACAGACAAAAACACGCAACTTTAATGAAGATAGTACCTCATTTTGAGCTCGGATCGGTCTCTGATTTGCAGATCAAACATTTAATCAAGCAATTAAATGAAATAATTAATTTTAAGGCTAAAATCAATTAGATCTGAGTAATATTTGATAGATCCAAAACCCCAAGTGCATGGAGAAGCTACTGGAGTCACTGGAAAAATCATATCCGAAGCGGATCGAGTGAAAATGGTGTTTTTTGTAAAAATTGGGATCTATGTGCGCAACACATAGATCTATGTGTGCCACATATAGGCGGTGTGTGGCATACATAGATGGATATGTGGCACACATAGTTTGAAAACCAGAAGAGAAATCAAGGATTTTTAAGCAAAAACCCTAGATCCAACCCCGATCTAGGTAAATCGAAGCCTGGAAAGGGATTTTGCTTCATGGATTTGCATCCAACTCAAGAAAAATAATTTTAAAGTTAAAATTATTTTAGATCCAACAAATTTATGGTAGATCCAGGACACCCAAGACATAGGGAGGCCTTAAATCTCATTGGAATAGCCAGATCGGGCAAAAAATCGGTGAAAAACAAGAGAAAAATGGCATTTTCTTTGAGCTACATGTGGCACACATAGGTGTATATGTGCAGCATATAGCCCGTAAAATAGAAGAGTTTTGCCAAAAAAATGTAAAGAAAATGGAAGAAAGGAAAGAAATTACCTCGTAGCAGTAGGTCTTCCTCCTTGATCTTCACTCTAATCATGCTTAGGGAGCCTAACTAGAGCCAATTAATCTCTAAATCCTAAGCAAATAATTAATTAAGTGTTTAATTAATTTTGTAAGAATTTTGGAAAAGTTTTAGGTTCCTTCAGGAGTAAATTTCGGATCCCCTCAGATGAACCCATAACTCTATATTTATAGAGCTGGATTGGGGTGTGGCAAAATTGTAATTTTTAGCCTGGATTTTAAAAATTAAAAGGCTATGTGCATCACACATAAGGCTGTGTGTGTAGCACATAGCCTATATGCTACGCATATAGCCTTTCAACCTGTCATGTGGGGGCCACTATGGCCATATCGGGACGTGCACCCCATGCTTTATAAGCATCATTTTGTGAACCAAGGCATTGTGTAATGTGTCACACATCCAATTTGGTCCCGAGAAGGCTCCCGGCCAAACATTTTCACTATACTACATGCCTAGCATGTAGCATTTATGACCTATGCGCTCTGTCCTATACGAGCAAAATGAAATGCATGCCATATGTCAACGGAGATGCAAATGACATTTTGAGTCATTTTGTAGTTTTGAGTTTTGCCAAGTTCGGGCTCGAACGATGAGTTCCACTAATGGGCCCATTTCAAGCGTATAATGCTATATGGCCAAAAATGTGGCATTTAGCATGCCAAGTATTATGCCTTATGTAAGCAATATGTAGAATGTGTTTTGTGCATATAGAACACTTAGAGTGGGTTGACAGAGGTGATGGGCCCCTACCAGTGCCTTTGATGGGCCCCACATCATAGTGGGCCCGGAATGTGGCATTTGGTATGCTAAGATATCTACCTTGCTTAGGCAACATGTTAGGTACTCTGTATGCACATAATACTCAGAAAAATTGATGAAGGTGGTGGGCCCCACCTGTGTACAGTTTTGGGTAAATAGTGCCAAGTGCCCAAAATGCAACATTTTGCATTATGTGTGCTCAGCCTCGCGTAAGCAGGAATAAAGTGTGTTTTGTATGCACGAAACACTCAGAATAGGCTAATGAGGGTGGCGGCCCCCACCAACTATGATGTACTTTGTGTACCAGAATACTCAGGGGAAGCCACAAAGGCATATGTGCATAATCGAGGTCTGTCGCACCCTAATTTTGGATCGGTCGGATTGATTGGGATGAATCGAGCTTATCTCCTCATCGTTTTGCCCTCACGGGCATCTCGGTTTGTCCCAGTGCATTCCAGGATTCAAGTTGGGCTGCCTTAGAGGCATTTCTGA
>CANYBF010065277.1:0-14846 GCA_948192965.1 Dalechampia spathulata
AATAAATTAACACCTTAATAGTCGATAAATTTAATTAGATCACAAATTTAATTCGACTATTTAATACGACTCCTATACACACATATTATTTACATATGTACGCCCACACTATAGAATTTATTAGAAAATAAATTCTAACAAAGTTAACAAAATAACATGTAATATCTTTGAACCCTTTTTTAATTATTTTTATCAATTAATTATAATATGTAATTTATTTCTTTATTATTCTAATAAAATAATCATATTTACGATAGTGAAATTTGGATTTTAAACTATTAAATTTTATGAAAATATTCGTATTATTAAATTATTAAATAAATAATATATATTTAATATTATTTAATTCGACAGAAACCAAGTTTTATGCTTGACAGCTAATTCTTCATAATAAATCTATGATTATTGATATTTAAAAAAATTGTTATGTTTATTTAAATCATAGACAATTAATTAGGATATTGACTAAATTTTAAATTATTAAAATAATATAATTATTTATTTATCTTTAAAAATTTATAAGTTAATAATAAATTATAATGCTAAAGAGAAGATTATTTTTATTATATAATATATCAATATTTACATTTCAAATAAATAAAAAATTAGGCACTCAAATAAATATTTATAAATTAAATGTTAAATATAAAAATAAAAACTATGACACATATTTATAGTCATAAATATAAAATTGGTATAAAAAAGTAATTTACAAAAGAAAAGGAAGAAACATGAATACTTTCGGGAAACTGTATTTTTCATTTATAATATCTTTGTACGGAAACTAATTATCAATTAAATATTGAATTTTATTTTTAAAATTTACAAAGTAATTTTATAAAAATATGAATAATATTTCCAAATGAATAAGCTCCTGAGCTATACTAGTTGATCTTTTTAATTAATCCATCAATAAATTTAATTTTAAATATTTCCCATATAGTTTAGGAATGATTTTTATATAATTATATTTAAATGAATTGTTTTTAACATAAGAATATACAAAATTAACATATGTCTAAAAAAGAATATAATATTTCTAATGTACAAGTAAATATCTTTTTCTCAAAAATTTAATTCAAAAAAATTAAAATATTTACAGCTGATTTAACACAAAATTGTTTAACCTTTCAAAACACAATATTAAAAATATATTTATTTGGTATTAAAAACGTTAAATATTTAATTAAAGAATATAAATTTGTTCATCACTGTAAAAAAAGAAAAACGGTTACGTGTAAGAGAAGAGATGTAGGAAAAGGAGGGAGAGAGGAGGCGGAGGAGCAGAGGGAACAGACAAGAATCCTACGAAGTTGGCATGCAAATGCAATGGATAAAATGGCATGTTAAGCTTTTTGTCTATTGCCACATCACCACCAAGAACATCACAGCCTTTGAAACACGACATTTTAATTAATTCATACAATTTCTTGCAAATTCTCCTTTTTTTTAGTATAAAAAGATCAGTGAAACGTTTCCAGAAGCTCCCACACCATACCATGACACGACATTTATATATATATTTATAAATATCAGTCTAGGGAAAGATGATAATCATTGCTATATATATATATCATGTACCCACATACACATTCCCTTAAATCGATTTCTTGGTCTTTTGGGTTTCCTTTGTTGGAAGTTACCAGTTTGTTTTTTTGGTTTTTGTGATCTTTTAACTGGGTGTCTTAAATTTGGTTGCTTTGGTTGGTTCAATGGCTGGGGAGAATGATAAAGACGAGGAAAACAGGGAGTTTTTCATGGATGAAAGTAGTGATGATGATGGTGGAGAAGTGAATAAGATTGAGATTGGTGGTAGAAGTAGCTCTGATAGTAGCCATAGAGAAGAAGAGGATGATGAGAATGTTGAGAGATGTGATACTTTCTCTTCTCAGCAATGGCCGCAGAGTTTTAGGTAACTCTTCTTTTCGTTCACTGGTTTTCTTGTTTGTTTTTCTTGAGCAATCTGATTGTAGATTTGTTTGTTTTGAAAGATTTTGAAAATCCCATGTCAACTCAGCATGATTTTGAAGTTATTTAACGCGATGGTGTTCATGAATGGGATTATTAGAAAGCTATTCTAGTATTAAAAATTCAAGTTCTTAACTTGATTTTTTTACATGTTTGTTTGGCTTCTTCATGGCAGAGAAACAGCTGATTCGTATTCAGTCCCATTGTCACCAGGCTTTGGATATCTTGGACGTGTACCAAGCTATCGATATTCTTATTTTGAAAACTACAATAAAAGTATTTTAGAGCATGATACGACGTCTCCATTCCTGTCTGATCATGAAAAGAATCAAGATCCAGATCGGTTCTCATCAGCAGCACGAATATCATTCTCAAAAGCTTCATTTGCTGGTGGAGAATTACCCCTTGCTTATGGATGTAGCCTTACCCAAACGGTCTTTAACTGTAAGCCCTTGCAGTGTTTATTTCATCGTTATGCTTATTTCTACTCTTCTTCTTTTATATATATAGAAACAATAATGGTTTACTTGTTGGCCAAATGATCAAATTTGACTAAAAGTTTGGGAAAGATCACTGTAAATGCCATTATGCTGTGTTCTAGCTAGCATTGTTGCGTGTGATGGAAATCGTTTGTTTGGATCACTTTTTGATTTTTCTGATGCATGATTTGAATTTTGTATTTAAGAGTGAAAATACTTGTTAAATTTTGTACGTGGGTTTAATTTGTGAAATGCCATTACTTTGAAACAGCTGTTAATGTAATGGTTGGCGTTGGGCTTCTTTCTACACCTTCTACCGTGAAAGAAGCAGGCTGGGCAGGTCTGATAGTACTTGCTCTTTTTGCGTGTGTGTGCTGTTACACAGCTAATCTTATGAAGCATTGCTTCGAGAGCAAAGAAGGCATTGTAAGCTACCCAGATATAGGAGAAGCGGCGTTCGGAAGATATGGCCGTCTTGTTGTATCCGTGAGTTTTTCGCTACCCAAATTCTCATTTCTCGTCTTTTGCTTAGTTTGTTTTATCTTTTGGTAATTGGTTGAATTATCTGTATCTAATACTATCACCCTTTTTTTTGGGATTTGGATGTTGATGCAGATCATTCTGTACATGGAGTTATACGTAAGTTACTTACTTGGACCTTTTTTTTCTTTTACTTTCTGTGCTATTAGCTAGAACTTTAATCAGTATTTTGTTCCCATCTGCAGTCATATTGCGTGGAATTCATTACCCTGGAAGGTGATAATCTTACCAGGTTATTTCCTGGAACATCGCTGGATTGGCCCGGTTTTCATCTGGACTCTATGCACTTTTTCGGAATTCTAACTGCTCTTATCGTTCTGCCAACCCTTATGCTAAAGGATCTCCGCCTGGTCTCATACCTTTCAGGTTCTGCAACTTATTACTTGAATTTCATTAAGCGCATTGTAGTATTAATGATGTAAGTGACTCGCTCGCTGCTTTTCCATCTGGTTCGTTATCTTTCTTTCTGTTTTGCAGCTGGTGGGGTTTTAGCAACAATTATCATCATTCTTTGTGTGCTTTTCCTTGGCACGGTAGGTGGCGTTGGCTTTCATCACACTGGTCCTGTGGTGAAGTGGAGTGGCATTCCATTTGCCCTTGGTGTGTATGGGTTCTGTTATTCTGGGCACTCTGTATTTCCAAATATATATCAGTCAATGGCTGACAAAAGGAAATTTACCACGGCAACCATAACATGGTAAAAGAATTACTGTTTAGTTTGATGTCTTATTGCAAGTTTGTTTCCTGAAAGCACTTGGTCATGATCATCTTTTAGGCCTACTTGGGGGTATTGAGCATTTACCTAGAAGAATGAATTCCTTGCAATGCGCAAAAAGGAATAGCTCCTAACACTTCTCCCGTTTTGCAGCTTTACCTTGTGTGTTTTGCTTTATGGCGGCATTGCTGTAATGGGATATCTCATGTTTGGTGAAGCTACACTTTCTCAGATTACACTGAATATGCCACCAAATAATATCACTTCTAAAGTTGCCTTGTGGACTACAGTAAGTATAAGATTTGTTTCTTTTTCAGTCACTTTGAGTTTCCTTTGAAAGAATTCTGAATGAAAAATGTTTTCCGACAGATTTGCGTTTCTTGATCTTTTGCAGGTTGTCAACCCTCTCACCAAATATCCTTTTTGGCATTGATTGTTAATTTGTGAAAGTCAATAAGCTTCTCACTTGCAAAACTTACTCTTTTGAGTCATCTGAAATTGTCATACCAGCTAAGAGGCAAAGGAATTCAATTGATTGAACAACTCTACATGCTGACATATCTTCTGATGACAATTTGCTTTACCTCTTGGTGTCATATATTGATTATGTTTTCCTTAATATTCCACAAATATGCACTGCTGATGAATCCATTAGCCAGGGGCATAGAGGAGCTGCTGCCGGTTGGAGTAGCAACTAGTTTGTGGTGCTTTGTTTGTCTCAGAACAGCCCTTGTTCTCTCATCTGTTTGTGTGGCTTTTCTTCTTCCCTTTTTCGGTAACTATGTTTTTCTCTCTTTGAATGTTAACCGTCAATAGGTGACTTATTTGGACCCAAAACCTTCTAAGAATATTTGTGCCGGACATTTTGGCCTCTGATTTTTAAGGCATCTTACAAGTTCTTTTTGGATTCTCTTGCAATGGATTATTATAACAAGAATTCAAAGTTTCTGTTCTGCAGCTCAACTAATTTCTCTTGTTGACATACATTGAGCTCTTATAAATTCATTTGCTTATTGCAGGTCTTGTGATGGCTTTAATTGGTTCAGTCCTCTCTCTACTTGTGGTATGTATAAACATCTAACCAATAGTTAAAATTACGTGTATACTTGAGGAATGACTTAGCTGTTCAGTTCTAGAAGTGCTCCTTTTCTGATATGTGTTACTTGAGGAATGGCTTAGCCATTCCTTTTCCAATATCTGTATGACACAGAAAGTTGAAAGCAGCTATTCCAGAGCTTCACTTCTAAGTTTTTTTCTATAAGTTGTCATTTTATCTCTTCTTCTCTGTGCGTCTCAAAACTAAATGCCGAATTCCCCACTTGGCTTGTACTCTCACCATTGATCCGGTTGTCGTTCACACCGTACACTTGTTGGCACGCCTCTTACCTGAAAATGTACATTGCAATTCGGCTTCTAGATCCTAATTGTAAGAGGTAGGGGGGTCACAGGTGATACTATGATGATGGTGACACGACAAACTTATTGCATATGTCCATATATTAGTTGTTGGTTTCTGCCACAATCTATATGATTTTGATCAAGTCACTATTCTGTGTAAATATTATTTCCTTTACTCATGATGCCTACGCTGGCTTCGATTCAGGCCGTGATTATGCCATCTTTATGCTTTCTGAAGATAAAGGGGAAGAAAGCTACGAAGACACAGGCAAGTTTTTAACTTTATCCCAATAGTGTTTTTAGTTTAATCAGGTTGGAAGCTGCGTCAATTCAAGCGTTATGACCTTTTAGGATAAGAAGGATCGATTAATCTTTAGTAACTTTTATATGTCATATTATAAAAGAAATGAAACGAATTAATAAATCCTAGCACGGAAGACCATCCAATTTCCACGGAAACATGTCACATGTAACATTGAATGTGATATTCCACATGGATAGACTGCAGGAAGATGAACTCATTTATAACAGTTAAGACCAACTACACAGTTAGGCTAGCTATCCTGAAATAGTAGTGCCGCTTGAAATTTAACCAGATCAATTGGGTCAGAGGCGTTAGAGAATCCTTCTGTCTGGTATATTGGACCCAACGTAGCCAACTACTTTTCATGACGTGGTGCAATGTCAACTAACTGCAACTTTGCTTTTCCATGGTGTTTTTCTTTCTGGGTTTCTGTGAACAGGTTATTTTGAGCAGCTCGATTGCTGCATTAGGCATAATATGTGCTACCCTTGGAGCATACTCGTCTCTGTCAGACATTGTGAACCAGTTCTAAACCATGCAAGATGGTACAAGCATTGAAGCCTGTAAAGAAGTGGAAAATCTGACCACCGTCGGCGCTTGTCATCATCTGAAGTATTTGAATGTTGTTACTGCACATTTAGCTATGAATCCATCTACCAAAGGGACATTAATAGGCAAGTTGTGACGCTCATCACCATTTTATACAATCTCACACAGTGGCCGATATACGTCTTGGAAAAGGATGATAATAAATAAATGAATGTCACATCGAATGGGGAATGAGTTGGAAAAAATTGTCAAGACTTGTCACATTTCCCGAAATAGGAACATGCTTTGTTTTATTTGATTTGCAATTCTGTTGTATTATTTTGATTAATCGTTCTTTGCCTATTTTGGTTGGCCTTGATTAACAGTATGGCAAGTGGCCCTTTTCCATTTAACAATTGGGATTTTGAAATATTCGATTCTATTTAAATATCATGCAATATAAATTCAATTAACAAAGTTTAGAATTAATTTCATGTTGAGGATGAAGATTATTATTTTAATTTTTGTGGATGAATATGAAGTCGCATGACATGAAATCTTGAAAAGAGATTACCCTAACGTCATTGACACACGAAATTGTCTTCTACGGCTTTCAATCCATCATCTTCATTCTTCTTTTCATCGTAATCTCTATAAAACAAAGCCCATGTGCCGTAGCAATTGGAAATTGTGTTGCTATCATTGCCTAATATATCATGAATTTTTTAGTTTAATTCTATTTTTATAGTCCAATTTTGATGTTATATCTTTAATTAATGGAAATTTGAAAATTTGAAAAATTGTATTGGAAAATGAACATTAGCTTACAAAATAACATCATTTTATGGCTTGGTTTTATTTGATTCAATTTTGATTTTTTATATTTAATCACTTTATTACTCAATTGGATTTGAAATTATTAATATTGTATGAGTCAGAAATTATAAATTATAAAATTACATAATAATTTTGAAAAGTATGAAATATATAAATGTTATTAAAGATATTTTCATATTCATATTATATAATTTGGAAATTTTTTAAAAATGTATAATATAATTATTAAAATATAGAAACAAAAGTATGTTTTTGTTTTTTCCTTTATTGGAAGGAAGTATTAGTATTTTAAGTTTTCCTCTTAAATTTATCTCTTATGATGGAATTATTCAATTACATACATGAGAGGTTGTTATTTGATATATATATGCATAATTTTATAATAAAATTATTCAATCCTTAGTTTTATAAATTTTTGAAAAATATATTATATTATATTATATTATATTATATATTAAATTAATTCGGTAAATGAATATATAGTAAAAAGAATAAAATTACAAATTCAATTCATATATTTCGAGCACTCCATTCACGATTCAGGAGGGGAAAGTGAAACAAACACGTTCTGTACACGCGAGGCAGAGGCAAGTGAAAGAGACAAAGTCATGGGTAGCTGAGTTGCAAGTGTGTCAATAATTCCACGACGTGGGTTCTCCTCATAGGCTGGTTGAAATGTTCTCACGTCATCCATACGTTTTATTATGACGTCATCTTATTACAGACGGACATCAGCACCTCGGTTGGCTTAGCATTAGAGATGGAAAAATAAACGCGGGACGTGTGATCATGTATTAGTCATATGTCAATTTTAGTTACCTTTGTCTCGATATTCTAGACACTGGATAATAATATTATTTAAAATTTAATAATTTTTTAAAATATTTTTCTATTTTATAATACTAATCTTTTAATTTTAAAATATTTTTATGCGAAAGAGAATAATATTATTTAAAATCTCAAAAATTATATGAATAATTAATAATAAATTAAAATTTTAAAAAATTATATAAATTTATTAAAATAATAGATATTATGAATTAAATATTTTTTTATCAATATAACATTTAAAATGAGATGATGAAATATAATTTATTTATAAATAATAATAATAATGATCAATAATATAACAAAATAATATTATACATCAATCAATAAAATTATAATATTTAAATATATATTATAATCATATTAATTAATTATAGTAATATTTTTATTAAAGATACTCATGGAAGAAAAAATTCATATTATAATACATAAATTAAATTAATCATTTAAAATAAGGTAAAATAAAAATAATTTCTTTCTGCTATTATTTTCTTCTCTATCCTAATTATAAGAAGGAAAACAAAATGAAGAAATATATTTTTTCCTTTTCTATGGTAGTTCCTATTTTATTTCAGAGAAAAAAAACAAAAAATATTTTTTTGTAAAATTAATTTTCAAAATAATGTAAAACAAAAATAATATATTTATTTTATATTCCTTGTCCTTTTCAAAATAAAACTATTTTTATTACCTTTTTACCTCTGGGAAAAAGAAATTTTGACAACTAAGTTTAAAATTAAAATTTTACATTTTTAATTTAATTTATGTTTTAACAAATAAATATATAAGAATTTAATAAATTTTGAAATAGTAAAATTAATATTATGTGAAAGAAAATTTATGAAAAATAAATTTTGATTAAGCAATTGATTAATGAATGATAACATCAAAGGTACAAATTCAAATAATCCATCTAGATTAAGTTCATTTGAGAATATTCAAAACAAAGTAAACTAACTCTTAGAAAAATTCTATTCATAAGGAGTATTAAGTAATTGTTTAATTGAAAATCCTTGCGGAATATGCAACATGTATTCAATTTATAGTGATTCGGCACTAACTCTTGCCTACGTCCACTTCTCTTAAGTCTCAACTTAGGGTTTTACTAAATCCAATCAATTACAACACAGGATTCCACAATTGAATCCTAAACTCCAGTATTTTTCAAGTTCACACTCAAATCTTTATAATAATCAACCTCATAAACTCTCAATTACAACTTAATGTTTAAATATTAATCACACACCAATCCATAATAATAAAACCTAACTCTTAGGTTGTGGAAATACAATCAATTGAGAGTTTACAATTGCCAAAACATGAAATTGCAAGTAAACTTATTTGTTCTTGAAGATAGAAGCTCAAGAAATTAATTTCTCAGCAAAACTAGTTGTTAGATTGAAAGATATGAAAGTTATATATTTGAAAGAGCCGTTAGAAAGAGTTTAAATCTTTTCTGCTAAGTCGCGTATGGCCGTACCATATTTGGTACGCCCGTTCCGATTTAAAAATCATAACGTTATCATAAGTGTGAAGCTTGGTACGACCGTACCATCAATTGGTACACCCGTACATCAAGCATCTAATTAACAAGCAAGTTTCTTGAGAGCGACGTACGACCGTACCAACCAATGGTACTCCCGTACCGAATCAGCATTACTGATACGTAAATTTCTTGAGAGTTACGTACGACCGTACCACCTAATGGTATACCCGTACCAAATCAACATAACTGATAAGTAAATATCTTGAGAGCATGGTGCAACCGTACCATACATTGGTACACCCGTACTACACAATACATAGAATTGGTATGCCTATACCACACATAAAATAAACAATCCAACTTAGTACGGTCAACTATATGACTGTACCATACAATACAAACATCTGGTATGCCTGTACCAAGTTTGGTACGCCTATACCAACAATATAAAATTCATTTTAATTTGTAAATAACTTAAATTAAATACACAATCACACACATATCAAAATCATGAGTCTAACATTAATGAATGATAACATCAAAGGTATAAATTCAAATAATCCATCTAGATTAATTTCATTTGAGAATATTCAAAACAAAGTAAACCAACTCCTAGAAAAATTCTATTCGCAAGGAGTATTAAGAGATTCATCAATTGAATGAAATGTCTTGACAAGTGAGGTAAGAGAATTGGTGAATGAGAGACTTAGTGCAATTGATTAAGAAAGGTCTTTGAAAAAATGGTTCATTTTGTTGGAGATCTTGGAATTAAAGCAACTAACATGAATAGTAGTAACTTACCTTAGGAACTTAGAAAGTCCTAGGATTGGTAGATGAAATTTCATTACACATAAAGGATAGAACCTTTAATGAATTTGTATCTATGAAAAAGACTATAAATAATCTTTTAAGGCCCATAACTAGTCCAATGACTTTTATCAATTTAAATTATGAAAAGCATGCGTTAGAAGGATAGATGAATAGATAATCATGATTAGGTTTATCATGAAATCTGGTATGTACACCTTTGCTGGAGCGTATAAATTATATAAAGCTACAATATATAAAAATATTAGAAATCACTAGTAGCCCATAAACTATCAAAGATGAAATTGATGAAAAAGTGTTGACTGATAATGTATTAGTTATAATGGTAGATACCTTGAAAAGAGATTTTTTGTGTTTTCTTTTTGTCCATGGAGTCATTAGAAAAAGGATAATTTTTAATGACTTTAATGAAACTACAACTATTACATGTGTTATTTTGATAACTTTGCCTATAGGTTTTAAAAATATTACTATAATCTTGATTTAGGATCTCAAAATTATATATCAGAATTATTTTTTGCTAAATTACTTGAAACAAAAACAGCCTTCTAACTTCACCTAAACAAAGATAAGGTAGTGGTTGATTTAGGTGAAAGGATTCAAGTAATAAGGTATATCATGAGAAAGGCATGCACTAAACCTTAAATAAGGCAAGATGCAAAATGTATTTCTTATTTAAATAAGAGTGTTGTTCCCATTTGAGTATGTTCCTGGTAGGTATGGATGTTTCTCAGGGACATAAGAAAAATCTAAGATAAAATATTTTTCTAAGAAGAAATTTAAAGAATGTAGAAAGAGAAAAATATCAAGAAGAGAAAGAGAGGTTAAAAGAAACTTTAATAGACCCTCTAGCTTTATTAGAAATAAAATTAACCTTAGAGATAAAAATAGGATTGATATGTTCAAGGAAAAATATAGTAGATAGCCTAAATATTTTAAAGGAAAACCTCTGAGTAACTATTCTTGTTGCTAGATTTGTGAAAACTACAAAACTAATTCATGCTCATATAAAAACAAATGGAAAGAAAATCTTTCAATAATTTTCTTTGAAGATAAGAGTTTGATATATGAACTTATAATAGAAGAATAATTATCTGATATACACTCTAAAATAAATTCAATCTATAAAGTAGTTTCTAAATATGAAATTAATAATGACGATTATGATTTATGGATAACATAAATATTCACGATGACAATAAATAAAGTTGCCATAGATAAAGAGTTAGTCCTTTTAAATAATGCTCTAGTACATGAGGAGTTATTCTAATACGAGAATTCATCTAAAAGTTGTTTAGAATGAAAATTACCCAAGGTAGATATTAATACTATTTACAACAATGATTAATTCCTTTTAAGGAAGTTTAGAAGATGATTTCCTTTATTCTAGTGGCATCTTAAAATATCTTTAGATTGTTTATTTATATCAAAAGAAGATTCAAATGATATCAATTGGTATGAATAATTATGTATTAGAATATAAGGTACAATATAAAGGTCTATTGTATGAAGCATGTAATTAACATGAACTAAATGGGCTAAGTTCCTAGTTAAACTTGCTAACAAATTTAATGATGATCCACTAAAATTATGAGTTCTAAATGACATCAAATCCAAATTAGAATTAAAAACCTTGACACTATAATTAAAGCATAAAGCATAACTTATTTTGAAAAGATGATAGAGGACGTTAATAAAAAAATTATTGAGTTACTCAAAAAAGGTTTGATTAAGGGTATTATAGTCTACACTCTAGCCAACCTTTATGGTCATAAATCATGTAGAGTAGGTGTGAGGAAAAACATGAATGGTTATAGACAATCGTTAGGTAAATAATGCTACTAAAGATGATAGTTATAAGATTTCTACAATAGGTGATGTCATTGACATGTAAAGTCTTAAACAACCGTCCATTTTCTAAATTTGCTTTAAAAAGTGGTCATTGGAATGTCAAAATGGAAGAAATTCAATATCATTGACAGCGTTCAATGCTCCTCAAGGAATATATAAATGGTTAGTTATGTCATTCGACTTGAAGAATGCTCTTGATATTTTTCAATGTAAAATGGACAATGCTTTTAAAGCATTGAAAAAGTTTTATCTTGGAGGCAGATGTTTTAGATAGTAACTAATGTGAAGTCTTTAAAATTAAGGGTTAAAAACTTGAATCTATTTGTAAGTATTAGTTTGAAACTTTTTTAAAGGTGTAGAATTGAACTATCTAATTCATGAAAAAGAATTTTTTACTATAAAGAATGGTATAAAATCTTTTTATATCTTTTTAGTGCTTAAAAAAATCATTCTTATAATATATGTAATCTATGTTAAAAGGTTAATGAATATAAACTTTAAAGAAACTAGGTAAACTAGAGTTTTGAGGTTGCAAGAATGATTTAGTTGTTATAGATTTAATTTTTAACATTATTACAAACATCTAACCATTAAGAGGATGAAACTAGAGAATCATTGAGAGGAAGTTTCTCAGACAATGATATTCTTAAAGAAGAAGAAGTAATTCGGTTACTTAGAGAACCATCAAGTAAATTTAACTACTAGGTCTAATATTCTAAATCTTCTTATGCAGATAAACCCATAAAAGAAATCAAGCCCTCATGATGGAAAGATGAATTTAGTAGAGAACTGGAAGGACCATTGAATCCAAGAGATTTTGAAAAAGAATTTAAGGATGAAAATCTTAGAAGATTTTAAGGAATGCTCGAGGAAGCAATTCCTAAAGAGGATATTCCTAATCTTTTGAAAGATAAAGGGAGTGTATTTTGTCTCATTAAAGAAGCTTCTTAGACATTTTATGAGTTTACATTAAAAGTTAATATAAAACATCATGAGACAAATCGCAGAAGAGATGATGTTGTAATGTCATGGATAAGTATTAGTTAAGGACTTTTAAAGGAAGGTTCCTAGTTGTATTCATAGCTTATAAGGTTTATTAAGATGAATCATAACCATCTAAAAGATGTCATTAAGGATATTGTTGAATACATGAAGAAGCTTGAAAGAAAGCTTCATCTCTACACAATGGACAAAGAAAATTTCCTTAATAGAGTTTTTGAGAAGAAAAAGCTTATGCATAAAATGAATTAATATCTTTTTAGAGATATCAAGCATACTATTGATAATAAGATCATTGATTTGATAAATCACTTATTTAAAGTAGGTGCTACGTTACAACCATATATCCATGTTTAACCATATGCAAAGTCAAAAAGGGTGATAGAGTCTTAAACTTATGGATGTTGGCTTAGTCTATATCTTAGAAATCAATTTAGATGATCTACATAAAGATTTATTAAGTGTTGTAAGAGTAACATTAAATAAGTTAAGGAGAAAGTTTAAGCTTGTTATGTTTCATATTGCTAACAAAATACTGGAATATGAGGCAAATAAAACTCCCAAGTATCCATACCAGTTATAGGATCTATATCCATACTTAGTTCATAAATTAATGGAACCTCAAAATCATAATAAAGATAACATGAGAATAAAATGGAGGATGTACGAAGAAGGAGAGTCCATAAATAAAGCCCTTCATATTAAAGCTTTTAAAGAGGTTATAGAATGAGTAGTTTATAATATGAACTACTCAATTTTAGAAGATGAAAGAATGTTTTATATCCATATGATCTAGTGATATAGTGAGTACTGAAGATTCAAGATTTGAAGTAGTATGATAATATATGAGGGATCTATGTTGGAAATTAGAAGAAAAGGATCTTAGTTTAAATTTCCAAACCAAAACATTTGAGTTCTGGAAAAAGATTATCAAGCATGAAAAGCAACATCTTTAAGCACAAATGCATCAGAAGATAATAGAAGAAATGGAAGATAAGATAAAAGATATGAACATAAATGCCATAAGATCTTAAGCATAATAGAAGAAATGGAAGATAAGATAGAAGATATGAATATAAACGCCATAAGATCTGAAGCATAATTTGCTAGTGATAACATGTCACAAATTAGGCAAAGATAAGAAAGAATCTTATCTTCATAAGAGTGGCGATCCTTTTTATTTATTTAATGCTATAATATGTATATTACTTTTTAAAATTCCCTACATGTGAGTGTTATAAGTATGTTGTGAAAGCTATATAATGAGCCATAAACACCAGCTATATTTCTTTTTCATTTTGGTTGTTTGTGTAAATTATTAAGATTTATGATTAAAGTGGGAATCCAATATTTATTATTAGTCATGAATCAGTAACTGTTAGATTCTTGAAATGATGCCTATTATTGATCATTTTAGAATTGTTATATACTTTTGAGCTGGTAAACAATACCAAATACATCAACTTTGTATTATAAATATCTTTTAACTCATTGAGCAAAGGGAGGCAAATTGAATTTAGAAAAGAGTTTCGAAGTTTTTCCAAGTTTAAGTCTTATTTGTTATTGGTATGTCATCTACTATTTAAAAGTTTGTTGATAAACTATATATATTAGATCTTACTAATATCAAAGTTGTTAGCAATTTAAAATAATGACTTATAGAAGCAGTGTCACATCCTGATTTGTACATCACTCCTATATGCATTAGTTTTATAAATATGTTACAGTAACTAATTGATGAATGCATAAAATGCATTACTTGGCAATGATGTCTAGTATGTTTAACATGTTATTATATGAATAAAGTATGCAATTAAAGGAAATTTATGGCATGAAGTGGTGATAAATGTTTATTGGATTGGATATGCATGAAAGGATGATGGAAAGGAGGTTGTTGAGAGAAATAATTTTATTCATGTAAATAAATATGTGATTTCATGATATATATGTATTGGGAATTATGTATGCACATAGTATGAAATGGGTGATTCTATGGTACATATATATATTATATGCTAGTTAAAGTTTTAAGAGATATTATGAGAAGATGACTTAATATTTATTAGGTGTGTATATTATGTATAT
>CANYBF010065290.1:0-10260 GCA_948192965.1 Dalechampia spathulata
CGATCCAACAGAATATTCATGGAATATTCTTCTGCCGGTCTGCCATGTGTGTATTTAATCAACCGGAAGCAAAAAAATTGAAGTTCAAGTACTGAAAAGAAAAAAAATTGAAATCAGTGACCATTTTGGAAACCGACAAAAGAACAGTGTCATTTGGTATTATAAACCCTATAATTTCTGCTCAAATCAATTTCAAAATATCAAATATATCATTTTTATATAATTGAAACAATTATCATTATGTTATATCATTAGTATTATCATCATCATTACTATCATTTTTACCATTAATAACCATTATATTGTGGACGACAACCATCATATTGACATGTTATTGTGTATCTATCACATACGTACGTTGTGTAAATGCCATAATAAAATGATATATAAATATATGTATTGATCACACACACACATATATATATAATAATAGTTTATAAATCAAAATAAAAACACTATCAACCTATTAAAACACAAACAAGAAAAAATTTAAATACAAAAAATATAGATAAAAACATCATAAATCAAAATAAAATATAAAAACGAAGCAAATGATAATAAAAAAATTTCTAACAAAATTAGAAATAAGAAAAAAATTAAAAAGCTCGAAAGAAGAAAAGGAGGAAGAGAAGTAAGAGGGATGTCTTGTTGAAAATAAAGGCTTCAAAGTAAAATAACATAGCTATTTTTCTTTTTTAGTTAGCATTTAATTCATATATTAGAAATAATGTTTTTAATCACTCAATTTGTTTTTTTTTTTTTTGATAAATTTGGAAATAATATTCTTCCTTCTTCTAAAATTGTTATAACTCGAAAACTTTTTTTTTCATTTTTATAATTATTTTTTAAGTTTTTTAAAGATAGGTTGAAAAAATGAAAGCCGTTTTGGGGCGAACAAAAAGAAAGGTCAGCTTCTAGTCCCCAAACAGTTAAAAAAAATCTTTTTTTTTGCTTTTTTTTTCATTGGATCCTTATTAGAAATTTTAACTTAGATCTATGCCATGATTTTAGACGAAAAGGAAATAGAATCTGTATTTGAATCCCCTCTGTTAACCAGTTTTTGAAAAGTCATTTTTTGATACTAAAACACCATTATAGGTGCATTTAACATGCATTTCTCTCCTCCAATCCCTTAAATCCTCATACCATTCTGTAATTTGAAAAAATAGCATACGAATGACATTTTTAACTATTATTAATGAAGGTAATATAATATATTTTCTAAGAATCGAGTGAGTTACTACAATACAACTTCTTATTATTTGAGCCAAAAGAGAATTCTCCCAGGCTTTAGCTATTTGTAGTCGAGCTCTTTCCTCTTTTTTGTCGTCTTTTCTTTTGTCCTCGTCTTTTTTCTTATTTTCTTTTATTTTTTTCTCTATATATGTATAAGCAAAATCTAAAATTGTAAATTCTCTATTTTTACACATCCAATTTATAAACATTGTTTTTATCGCTTTGTAAATATCAAAAGAAAAAATGAGATTTTTCTACTCTATCAAAAAAAAAAGGGGAGTGCATTTGCTCAAAATAGTTCAAAAATAGCTATTTTTTGTCTTTGTGCTTGCATGGATCCTTTTATTATGTCTTAATGAAAGTCTGAGTATTGTGGATAACAAATCAAAGTAATTTCACCGATTTGGCTCAAATTCGTTGCATCTTTAGTATTCTCTCTATTTTGTTGATTATCAATAAAAATTACTAGACGTTTGGCTTTTCGTAAATGCATTTCCTGGTTTTCCACCAGGTTTTCTTCATTTTCTATTCTTTATTTTTCAAAATTATCAATTAATTTGTATGACCAACGAGGAACTTTTTTATTTATTTCTTTTATTCCAACTCTTTTAGAATTTTTTCTAATTGTTTTATTTTTTGAATTCACTAGAACTATATCAAATACAAATTTTAGAATTTGTAATAGTTCTAAATTCATTTTTTCTTCTTTGTAATCTAGAAATAAAGGGAATCCTTTAAAATTGAAACTTGATATCAATTTTATTGCAAATTCATTGATTAAGTTTAAGAAATAAACAATTTTCCGTTGAAAATGATTTTCTATCTGTTTTTTGTCCAAATTCTATATAATTACTAATAAGAAGAATAAGATGAATTTTATTTATCCAAACCATCTTTGTGGAATTTTTTATTTTATTGAAGTTTTATGTAGGATTGAGGGTGAAAAAAAATGGATTTTCCTCTTATAGGACCCACTCAATAAAGGATCATATATTTTAGGTAAGTACTCTTTTTTAGTTTTATCATTACACAATCTAGTCCTATTTTGAAGTGTATTCAGAACAAGATATCCCTTATCTAGAGCCTAAACTTTGCTTATAAATTCATTACTAAGATTTTTCTTGTTGTGTTCATTCTTATAATTCCAATTCCAATGATTATACAATTCAACAGGGGAGAGTTTCTCTATTGTGAACAAAAACATCTTTCTTTGTACCATTTCCAAAAAAATTGACAAGCTAGCTAGATATGTAAAAGATATTCTTTCCTTTTTATCACTTTGACATGTATAAAAAAATATTATGACATTTCATTTCTTACAGGATCATTTTTTATATATCGAAATGGATGATTCCAACGTTTAGAGTCAAAAGGACTAGTTACAAGAGGTTTTTCAAGCCAGAAAAGATTATTCTTTTTTTCTATCAATATTTCTAACTTCGAATTTTCTTGATTCCCATCCAAATAAAAAGTTTCATAAAGTGGTCTATTTTTATACCATTTCTCTTTAAAGTGAATTATGATAATAATCATTACCCTTAAAAGATATTTCACCAATTGTGTAACCTCCTAGGAATAAAACAAACCCCTCTACTTGTAAGTAGGATGCAAGAAGCAACAATAAACACCAAACACACATTAGCAAGTAATGAGCTGAACAATAGTAATGAATGAGTAGAAGAAGAAGAGAAGATGGTTTTTATTATGTGTTAAACATCGATTTCTCATTTGAATTAAAGCCAAGGTAATTAAAATATGAATTGAAGAAATTCTAATCATAGGAGTAAAGATATCAAAATAGTTAAAACCTTCTTTTTGAGTAAAACCTTAAGCAATAAGTCTAGTTTTGTATTTATCAACTGAACCATCAAGTTTAAGTTTCATTTTAAATGGGCAAATCCATTAACTCCTAAGTTTTATTTTATAAGATATAATCAATTTCAATTTTAATGGTTTCATTCCAAAAATAATTCAGAAGAAGTAATATTATCAGAAAAAGTTAAAAGATCATTTTCTACAAGCTAGGTATAAAAATCATTTCCAAAATAAATTTCCTTTCTTTATGTTTTATTTCTTCTCAAATCCTTAGAAAAATTCTCATAATTATTTTGATCAAGAAAAACATTTTCAATAGGTGCATGAGAAATCTGATCAAATTTCAACAGAAAAATATTTTCAAAGAATTCAATATTCTTTATCTCAATGATAGTATTATAATCAAGTACATCACTTTTTAACGCAAGAAATCTATGTATAACACTATATTTAGCATAACCATTAAACATACAATTAGATGTTTTATATTATATTTTTCTCTTTTTAAGATTAAAAAACATAACTTTAGCAAGACACCCCTAAACTTTCAAATATTTAAAGTTAGTTTTATAACATTTCTACAACTCCTATGGTATCTTGTCAATTCTCTTGTGAGGAATTCTATTTTGTATGTGATATACAAAAAAATATATACAAAAAAATACATACAAAAAAATTCTTCACCCCCATATATTATCAAAAGCATCAGAACTAACAAGTAAAGCATTCATCATTTCTTTTAAAGTTCTATTTTTCCTTTCAACTATTTCATTAAACTCATGAATAGGAAGGTCTAGTCTCATGAATTATACCTTCTTTTTCATAATATTCATTAAATAAAAGATATTCACCACCTTTATCTAATTTGATTCTCTTTATTTTCTTATTTAATTAGTATTTTACTTTTACTTTATATAATAAAAATATATCGAATGCTTCATCTTTATGTCTAAGTAAAAATACTTTAGTAAATCTAGAAAATCATCAATAAAAGTTACATAATATTTTTTACCACCTTTAGTCATAGTTTATTTTAAATCATCTAGATCATTATAAATAAGACTAAATAGTTCAATTTCTCTATGCATAGAATGACATGTCTTTTTTAGTTAATTTTAATTCTACATATATTTCACATTTATCCATACAAGAGTTATTAAGTTCAAAAATCAAACCAACTTGATGCATCCTTTTAATATAAGAATAGTTGACGTGTCTTAATCTAGCATGTCATAATTTAGATAAATTAATCAAGTAAGCAAAAGAAGAAGCATTTCCATTAACCATTTCTAAAATGTTAAATACAAAGAGACCTTAATTACAATATCCTTTTCCCATAAAGATATTATTTTTTACAATCATAATCTTATCATATTCAAATGACACTTTAACCCCAACCTTCCCTAACAAAGCCATAGAGATTAAATTTTCTTGAATGTTAGGTATATGAAGAACTTCATTACGTGTCAGAGTCTTACCAAATATGAGTTTAAAAAGAAGTTTTCCTTTGCCAATGATAATTACAGTTTAGGAATCTCCTCTGTTAGACCCAGGATTTTGATGTATGTATTTTATATTAATCAATTTAAGTTAATTGCAATTTAAAAAGGTTTTTTCATGTTTGGTATGGGCGTACCGTTGCTCATAGGAAATTTTATGTATCAGGAAATTCCTCTTGGTACAGGTGTACCAATTAATGGTATGACCGTATGGTTGCTCACAGGAATTTTGTGTATCAGTAACATTGTTTTAGTACAGGCATACCATTGCTTAGTATGGGCGTACCAAACTTACCGCATTTTGTTAAACTGATGTTTTTGAATTGGTACGGGTGTACCGTGTATGGTACGACCGTACACAACTTTCCAGAAAGGCTTTAAACCCTTTCTAACGATTTTATTTTTAGATAGAACATATTATTATCATTGTCTAATGGCTAGTTTCTTTTGTGTAAGCTTCCTTTGAGCATTCTACTTTGTTTACAAGTAAGTTTACTTATTGTATTGTAATTCTAGCTTTGTAAACTCTCTTGTATTATATTCCTACTACCTAAGAGTTAAGTTTTGTAATTATGGGTTTGTGTGAGATTAATGCTTAGGGCATTAAGTTGTAATTGAGAGTTTAATTGATATGAGATTGGAATTATTGTAAAGGTTTGAGTGTGAACCTGAAAACACTGGGGTTAGGACTTAATTGAGGAATCCTTTATTGTATTGATTGTATTTGTGATTAGTGGAAACGTAAGTTGAGAACTTAAGAGAAATGGATGTAGGCAAGAGTTAGTGTCGAACCACTATAAATCACACACATGTTGCCATATTTCTACTAGGATTTCATCCTCAGCAGACATTTTTTCTCCTTCTTCTACTAAAATATAAAAGGTAAAAGCATCTTTATTAGCATAAATATGTCTGGTAGCAATAAAGTCTACCACCTAATCTCTTACATTGGCCACTAAAAGAGCTTGAGAAATGACTATCATAATAATATCATCTCCTTCAACCAAATTTTCTTTTGGCTTAGTAGGATTATTAGGTCTCACCCTCTTCCTCATTAGGGTTCATGATGCTTTAACTTTCCACAAACAAAATAAATTCCCTTATTCTTGAAGGTGGGATTAGTACTCTTAGGAATGTAATCAAATTTTTTAATATACCTATTGTATTGTTGTCATACCCAACCCATACCTAGAGTAACATGCTCCCGTAGTATACGCAACAACCTCCCAGACAGAAAATCTGCTATGTACACTACAAGGGATACGTACACCTATATAAATGGATGTCATATGGGGACAACATGTATATTGGTGGTGGAAAGGTCGCAACATACGAAAATAAAACCTGGATTTCATACATTCAAACGGATAACAAGTTTCTTTTAGAAAATTTTATTTATTACGATATAAGGTTATATTACATCTTTTATACAGTCACCACCAAAATACATATATATACTACTGTCAAATATTCTATACAAGCCACACTAATGAACTAAACAAAACTAAGGGGTATGCTCGGCTATCCAGGATCACCTCGAGAATAGGATTGCAGCTGAATCCAACTCCCTGCTGACATAAGCAATCATGACTCAGGGCCCTTAACTGTAGGCTCAGAACCTACATC
Source organism: Dalechampia spathulata (assembly GCA_948192965.1). Taxonomy (NCBI): domain Eukaryota; kingdom Viridiplantae; phylum Streptophyta; class Magnoliopsida; order Malpighiales; family Euphorbiaceae; genus Dalechampia; species Dalechampia spathulata. Next base: position 6,177 of record CANYBF010065290.1, read on the forward strand.
CATCAATTGATAAACGCTAAGTATAAAACTCAGTGGTGCTAGTTAATATATAAACACAGTATATCATCATACTTTCAACATACACAAGCCTAATAAATAAATGCAATGTTGTGCATGCACCCTTTTTCCCCCTTTCTTTTCTATTCTTTCCCTTTTCACTGTATTGTGCATAATTTCCTACCATGCTGGGTCCCTGTATGTACCTCTACTCAACTCCCAAAGGAGGGCAACTATTATCCGAGTCCTTAAACCCCTTTTTCATCTATGTCTCGAGACTCAACTCCCTTAGGAGGCAATATAATATACGATTCCATTATGGAATCCTATAATATATGACCCAACATGCCTTTCTCTTATTCTCTCACTCTTTTCTTTCATTCACAATCCCATATGCGATGATTATGCTTATGCATAACGATATAATGAAATATAATAATCAAGGCATAGCATATTAAACAATCATCAAGCTAAGACCATAAACACATATCATATACGAGCATTTAATCCTCAAACATCAATCCCTCAGCTATACATGGCCTAAAAGCACAAAAAGAAGTAAATAAAGCTCTTGGCATAAGCTAGCACTATTGCATACAAACTAGCACAAACCTGTATCAAGCTACTTCTAGCATCTAATCAGTTCTCTAAGCTTCGAGCTTTGCTTATCCAATTCCTATACACTTAAAAGCATGAAGGACAACTGTCTTCTGGGATGTAGGGACATTTAAGGAAGGGTTTTGGAAGTTAAGGTAAGAAAACATAAGAAAAAGGCTTATGTTTATCTGTTTAAAAAGTTAATTTTAAGTCACGTACGGCCGTACCAAACTCCGTACGCCCGTACCAGACTTAAATTCCTAATGCCCTATTTTCCTGCGAGCAACCGTACAGCCATACGTCAAATGGTACGCCCGTACCACCCCAATTTTCCTGACAAACCCATTTTCCTGCGAGTTACGGTACGGCCGTACAACCTCTTAGTGTGCCCGTACCATCTCCAGGAAACTTGGTACGCCCGTACGGGTATCTGTACGCCCGTATCGAGCCTTAGAAAACCAGGACATCCACCATTTAGTCCCTTACGCACCCGGTACCTACTAAAACACTTCTAAACCAAGCCTAAACACATCAGAATAGCTGCCCCTCATCCAACCGAGAAGTCATGCTTCCTAATAAGGCGACAACATCATAAACAATCATCACACATCCATGCATACGTACATACATACTATCCAACCAAGAATACATCACAAACAATATAGCATAACACATACACATACAGACCTCTATACGTATACCAGACACGTCACTCACATGGATGTGATAATTGTCTTTTATTTTCCACCAAGTGAGCTTTAGTAGTGATTTCTTTTACCTTCATTAACTTAAACTCCTTCTTGTTGGCATCTTCAATAATTATATGAGTGATCAATTTTACTAATGAAAGCTACTTATGTTTGTATTTTAGTTATTGTTTATAATCTTTCCATGACCTTTATAGCTTGTCGATTAATATTCTAATTGCAAATTCTTCTTGAAGAATGTTGTTTTCAGTCTTTAAATCTTCTAGCATCTTATGATATTCATTGATTTGACTTCTGACATCTTTATCTTCTACTGTTTCCCATTTATAGATGTTACTAATCATAAATTTTTGCTTTCTAACATCTTCAGAAATATGCTTGGTGATCATGGAATCTTATATTCTTCTGCTTCTTTATAGGAGTAATAAATATCAAATAACTCATTAGAAAGAGTATTGATGATAGTTTTTCTACACACCTTATTTGCATAGGTCTATCCCTCCATGTGTTTTGGATCAACATATTATAGTGGTTTAGTAATAGTGAGGGCAATAATAACTCCATGCATATCTAACACTATAGAAAGTCATTCCTGCCACCTTTTGAAGTTTTGACCATTAAAAACTTTAATTTTGATATATCAAAAAATGGTTTAGCATATGGAACACCATGAACTAAAAAAGGAGATGGAGGTAGTTACAAGCCTATAAATATAGAGACACCAGCTACAAGAGCAAAAATAGTAGCAACATTAGCAGAGATGAAAGTGAAGTGGCATTTGCAAAAATAACACCAATTGTAGTAGAGGCAGAAGCAGCAATAGTGATGGTATAAGTTGAAACCATAATATCCATTAATATCCTTTAATATTTTTCAAAATAAAAGCTTCAAAGTAAAATAAGGCAGCTCGAGTTATGATAATAATCATTACCTTGAAAGGATATTTCACCAATTGTATATCCTTCCATGAATAAAACGAGCTCTTCTACTTATAAGTAGGATGCAATAAGCAACAATGAACATCAAACACATATTAGTAAGCAATGAGCCAAACACTAAGAATGAATGAGTAGAAGAAGAAGAGAATATGGTTTTTATTGTATGTTTACTTCATAGTGATGCATGGTATTTATAGGAAGGAAATCAAGTGAACATTAGAAAAAACCAAGATGTTATTTTAAGGATAATGGTGAGAGGACATGAGGGTGGAAAAAATAATTGAGGAAAAAATGGGAATAAAAAATGTTATTATAACATTAAGTAAGACCTAATAAAAGTCTTAAAGAAAAAAAAAATTAAAATATAACTTTTATAATTGAGCAAAGCCGCCTACCAAGTCTTTTAAAAGCAAATGAAAGTATCTCTACTCATAAACAAAAAAATTGCTCTCTATTTTTTAGATATGGGATCAAAGGCTTTGAAATACCTCTCTCTCATTCCCATCATATCCTATCTTTCCCTATAAATTTATTTTCTTTAATAATTTAATTTAAGAATTATATTTAAAATCAAATATAAATATTAATTTTTTATCATATAATTTCAATCTAAGAATTATATTTAAAATTAAATATAAATGTTTTTTTTATTATCTAATAGTTTAATCTAAAAGTGATTTTCATTATTATTTAATAGTATAATTTGTTACACCCGTAGTTAAGACCCTAGTAGTTTGTACACTAGTATACGGGTAGAGGTCTGTATGTGTATAAGTTGGTTATACATTGATGATGTGTATACATGTATGTATGTATGTATGCTTGTGGTTGTGATTGTGTTATGTGACACTGTTGCCTTATTGGGAAGTGTGACTTCTCGGTTGGATGAGGGACAGTGAGGTTGATGTGTTAGGATTGGTTTTGGAGTGCGTTTTACAGGTTTCTGGAGAGTTAGGGGCTTCAATTGAGGCATGTTCCAAGTTTAGGCTTGCGGTACGGGCGTACGGGTAGACGTACGGGCGTACCAGGCTTGAGGGAACAGGGGAATTGAGGTCCTGGAGGTCGTACGAGTGTACCAGAGGGTTGTATGGCCGTACGTTAGCTCCCAGGAATTTAGGTTTGTCAGTAACTTTGGGGTCGTACGGACGTACCAAATGTGGTACGGCCGTACCGAAGCTCGCAGGAAATTGAGTTTGTCAGGCTTTTTAGGTTGGTACGGGCGTATGGGTATTTGGTACGGCCATACGCGACTTTTGAGGTCGTTTTAAACGGATTTAACCTAGCTTTTTCATTATGTTTCTTTCTCCTTTTCTTTCCTTAAACCGTTCCACCCATTTCTAAACATTTGAACTCACCCTATCTTCGTAGTTTTAAGCCGTAAGAGCTTGGATTAGCGCGAGTAGAAGTTTAGAGACTTGGTTAAGTGATAGAAGTAACTTCGGTCAGGTTAGTGCTAGTTTCTCTTGAGATGCTTTTGCTTCTTTGATTGCTTTTAAGCCAAGTATGGCTTAGTACTTGATGATTAGGGATTTATTTCCCGTATTTGCTTATGATTTGATGATATGAGCTTATAATTTGTTTGGCTTCATGATTCTTGATTGAGATTCCATTTGATACTCTCGCATATTAGCATATTCATGACATTTGGGATCGTGAATGCTTGAGTAGAGCAAGAGAAAATGAGGAAAGGCATGCTGGATCATATTACAGGATTCCACAATGGAATCGTATATTATACTTCCTCCTTCGGGAGTTGAGTCTCGAGACATAGGCATAACAAAAGGGCCTACGGGCCAGGATTACAGTTGTCCTCCTTCAGGAGTTGAGTACCGGTACATAGGGATC
>CANYBF010065297.1:0-18068 GCA_948192965.1 Dalechampia spathulata
TAGGGATTGGATTCACTTGTGAATCCATTTGTTGTAATTGATTGAGATTATAGTTGAACCCTAAGTAAGAGACTTAGGAGAAAGTGGACGTAGGCAAAGAGTTAGCCGAACCACTATAATCGCACGTGTTGCCATCTTCCGCGGGATCTCATACCCTTTTTTAAGTTTTTATTATTAAAAATGGTGATTTCTTTCGAAAATAAAAAATGTTAGCAATTAGGACAGAAAATTATTATTATCATTAATCTATCATCAAAATCATTATATAAAAATTATTATTATTATTCTTATGATTGATAAAGAAAATTATTATTATCAATAACTATTAATTTCAATTTATCTATTTAAAATTTGAATAAATTTTTTAAATATAAAATTATTAATTATAATTATAGCTCGTTTAATTTAAACTACTTATTTTAAACTAAATTAAAATAAATAAATTTTATCTAATCAATATAATTAATGAAAATAATTATTATATATAATTAATCTAAATAATTTTTTATTTAATTAAACTAATTTTAATGACAACAGCCTATCAAGATAATTAATACACGCACCAGCTCCGGCTGAATGATTTGGAAAATAATTAATTTAATAATTATTCTATATAATTAATCTAAATAATTTGGGAAATGTTGTTTTTCTCCCACAAGCTCCAGCCCCATACCCAACCCCACGAGCTCCAGCCCCCACCAGCTCCATCCCCATACCCCAAGCCCAAGCCAGGGCTTCAGCCCCCAAGCCCCAGTAGTGGCTCCGCCCCTGGCTACTGCTTTCCTGTCTACTGCTGACTGTATTGCACTCTTAAAAGCATAATTCGCAAATATTGTTTGTTTCTCTGTTTTAGCATCGTTGGCTATATAGATTATGCTTATAAACAGACTGCTACATTGGCTGATCTATTGATAATCCCCTTTATAGATCTATTATTAATTCTCCATATATATAAATTAAGTTAAAATCGAATCTCAATAATTTATTTTAAAATAAATGATAAAAAAATAATAAAGATGTTTTCGAACATAATATATATATGTTATTAAAAGAATCAAAATTATTTTGTTACATGCAACAAGCATAAATATCATGATTGAAAACTTGTAATTAAGACAGACATATGTTGCATGAAAAAGTTCATTTCATGTTAATGTAAGAATGGTACGTATATGGTAATAATCCAAACATTAGCCGACTTCCATTTGAGTAAAATGTTTTTTAAAAACATTAAGATAACAATTATTACATGGACTCACTTATGGGGTGGGAGATTCATCATGCCAATTATGGCTGTAATTAATTAATGGTTTGTGTACTGATACTATGAATTTCACTAATTAATGAGCTCTCCTTTTTCACATGAATCATGAATACAAAGACCCATCATTTGTACTTGGCTGTGGTACCGTTTGCAATCCTATGCATCGTGATCTTCCTTTTTCCCCCAAGTATGTCTCAAAAACACCTTTAAGTGTAATCAACTCAATTTAATTCAATTTTTTCATTGTTTATAGCATGATCCAAGTAGTCATAAGCTTTGGTAAGTTTCTTCTTGTTTGATACTAACATTTCTTTCTTAGTTGTATTTAAGATTGATTTAATATTCCATAATTCAACTTAAAAAGGGATTAAAAATAAAAAAAGATAAAGCCAAAAAATTCATTCTTGATGATCACAAATGTAATTAATGATGAGATTCAGACTTATAACAAGAACATCAATTACCCAAAATACTCAAAAAAAAAAAAAAAAACTCACCTTGTACCTTCTTCAGAATCACCATTGAAATTGACTTGTGATGCATTGGATATCACAAAGAAAGTAAAGTTGTAACCAATCCAACTCCAAATAACACCACATTGTTGCTCACACCAAACATTTCGGCACCATTAATATCCTTTGACTCAACAACTGGACCTTCAGCTGCCTTACCCTTCTTCTTTATCGTCTCTGGTGCGGGTGCCGGAGGCGGGGGTTTTGGCGTAAAAACATCTATAGGTTGCAGCACTTTGTCAACCTGATAAATGGCAAGCTGCCCATCGGTGTAAATAGTTCCAGAAACACTTGTATTAGTAAGTCCTGTAGTTATGTTGACAGAATTTCCTGTAGTGGTAACATTAAGCTGGAACCTGTCACCAGATCCTGCCTGTGTGGTTAATGGATTACTCACTGTCTGGAACTGGGAACTTGTCAGATAAGTTGGTATGATATGAAACTGGACAAGCTCGGCTTTGTCCTGATCGTTTATGGAGTTGAGTACACCTGATTTCAGGCTCTGGAATGCACTGTCACTTGGTGCAAATATAGTTATACCATTGTTTGTGTTGTTGAGCTGACCATTTAGTGTCACATCTTCTTGTGTGGCTTTCATTAACCTGATGAAAACTGTGAACTGACCGGCTTTTTCAAGGATCTTGGTGACGTTGGTTGGACCTGGTGGTGCCGGAGCAGCTGCCGGACCCTGAGCTAGTATAGTGGTGGTGCAATGTACAAGGAAGACAAAGGTGAAAAGGATTTTTTCCACCATGGTTTGAGGTATAGATAAACTACCAGAAGAAAGCTAGAAATAGCAGAAAACAGAGTAATGGGTGGTCTGGCTATCTTCCACAAAAGTGTTTGATGTGTAAATAAGGTAAGGGAAAGAGGGCTTTTTAATAAGGAAGATAATGAATTTAAGTTAGGTATAATGTACATTCTTAGTTACAAAAACTGAGCTGTAATCGCTCCTAATCTTTTCTTGAAAAAGTTGAGTTGAACTAGTGGACAGAATGAAAACTGTACATTTAAAGCAACTAGATTGCTTGGAAAAGAAGGAAAAGAAAATGGTCAAGAGAAAGAATGATAATGTATATGCATATAATCATGGAAATTAGACATGTTTTATAAATTTTAAGGGATCCTCGACTCTTACAGGACTATGAGGGTTAGCAATGCAGGAAGTTGAAAATGACAGGATGGACTAGGACTTTCTTTTTTCCTTCAGGCTTCTCAAGGTGTCATATTGGCATGTTTTGTTCCATTCTAATGGTACATTAACTTGAAGAACCTTACATCCAACGAGATTAAATACACTAAAAGAGGTGTGAAGGGGGAGTATGTGTGTTAAAGAAAGAACTTGCATGATTGCTTTGGTTTCACTTGTTAATGTTGCTGTTTTTGGGGGAAAATCTGGAATTCGTTTGCTACAATCTTAAGAAATAAGTTGAAATAGATTTGGATCTTGAGAGATATGATAATGAAGTAGATGAATACCTCAAATGGGTGGGTTGTCAGTGATGGGTCTCTTCCTGTGGGGGCATCTCCCCATACGTCTTTGGCGGTTTTAGCAACCTTTTCTTTTAATCCTTCATTCAAATTTAGGATTTTCTTTGTAACCAAACATTATCTTCTTAGTGTTTCTATAATACATTTATCATCTTAAATTGTGGACTTGGAATTTAAAATATTACCAATTTGATATTTATATTTACTTGAATCGTATTAGATATTATTTTTGTACTAACGTTTGATAGATTATTCAATGAATTTAAACATTTATACATTTAAAATATGATTATCAAACATTTAAAAGTTTGGGTTGAGCAAATGAGATAGAATTCTAATAGTAATTGTGATGTCTTTGTTAATTCAATCGCAATTTACAGTTTGACTTAATAAAAACGAGCTTGATAAATATTTATGTTAAACTTATATTATACAATATGAACCAACTTATTTAATAAACATTAAGAATTTATAATTCATGTGATAAATATAAAAATATTTATTTACACTTAACTACTAAAGCAAAATCATTAAATTCGGAATACATATTAATACTTTATTTGTAAATGTTCTAGTTTCTAATACAAAAAATAAATATTTAAATTTTTTACAATTTATATTTATTAATATCATAATACATTAAAACATGATAATATAATCTTAAACTCGATCCAAAAATTAAATGATTTCAACTCGACTTTTAACCAAGATCCATCCAGTGGAGAACTTGAGATGCATTGTCCTGGGAAAGAATAAAATTCATATCAAAATTTGATTAAAAAAAGCTTAGGCAGAAAGTTGCAGAGCTGCCAAGTTCATCTTAGATGTGTCAGCATGGACCCATCAGTTTGTTGGCTAATTAACCAATAAACAACCATCGTTTTATAATTTCAAAGCTTCGATGGGACAATTTTCATACAAAAGAGATGACATTTAGTTGGTAAGAGAGGCCCTTTCATCTTGTTTTTTCTTCTCTTCTTACCCAGCAATTGAGTTGAAAATAAGCAAAGCTCATACTTGAAGAAAAAGGAAAACTCAACGGTGTGTTCGGTTTGCTATTACAAAAAACACACCAACAGACCCTAAATGTCAAAGACAAACAACAAAGAGCCTACGAAATGAGAATAACTATCCTATCTAAATTTCTGGTTAGCAAGAGTTCCTGTCATAGAATTCACTGCCCTGTTTTAAGACGAAGAGCCACGCCAAAAAATTGAACGTCGTTGTTAGAAAACAATGTCCGTCCCTTGTTACCATATTACCAAGGGGCTGGATGGAGCTCGTCAATCATCATCTTAGCCAGTGTGCTACAAAGATCCTAGGAAGACCCTGCCTCCGCCAATTTTCTTTGTTTCAAGGCCTCCTCAGCTTTTAGTTGCTCAGGAACAAAATCTAGCAATGATCAAGTAAATGAACATGAGCATCACAAGACAATGATATCTAATTAATACGACGAGTCTGGCATTCATAATAGAGTTGTTTTGGTCAATATTTTAGGCAGAGTAAATAGTAGAAATAGGATTGAGTTCTGTCATGCTTTAATATATGATGGGATTGTTTACTGTTCTTTTCTCCTCTCTCGCCTTCTCTCCCCTTTCTTTTCCGCCAGTTTCTCACTTAGCATTCTATTTTCTCACCATCCAAACACCAGTCATTGACCATTAATTAGGGTCATGATAGCTGTTACCTGAGCAGTGACAATAGCTACCTATTCTTCTTCTCTCAATTGTTTTTTCTTCTCTTCCTCTAATCTATGCCCCATTACAAACTCTTACTAAAACAAAAGAATAGGACTTCCAAAATCAATTTAGTATTTCTAGAATAGAATTCTTCAGAAAAACACAAAACACTTTCAACAAAATCTATACATGAACATGAACATGATTTTTGGCCAATGGCTTTTATTTTAACTTCCTTTTCCTGTTCTTTCCTATTTCTAATTTTTTACTTCCTTATCTCCTCTTTGCAATTCTTCCATCTTTCTATATCTGATGGATTTCTGTGCTTGTTGAGTTGAAGAAACAAGAGGATAGTTATGGTATTTGTGATTAGTGCATCAGAAGTTCTGCTAATAAGCTGAGGGCATTTGCGTAGGTGGATAGGAGTAGCTGATCGTTACACGGATAAATTTTGTGAACAGAGAAAGTTTGCTTGTGGATTCGTAAATTGAGAATGTTCATGAAGACGGTAAACATTGCTACTGAAAAGCTCCAGTGATGCAAATGAAAAATTTGCAAGAACAAAATTACTTTAAGGCAACATTACATATAAACAGTAGATACAATATCATCATACTTTATGAGTAACAAAATTCTTACTGCATCTCTTCCATCTCTCTTCTCTCCTCCATTTCTCTCTCTTTTGTCATTTGTCTCCCTCCATCCCTCTCCCCCCTTTCTATTTTCTTACTATCGAGGCATCGGTTACAGTTTGTTAAGCAATATAAGAAATAGATTAGTCCATGCAGTAAATGGGAAAGACAGGAGAGGAAGGTAAAACGTTCATAAGAAATACCTGAAAGAAAGTCAAATCTCCTCTGCTTACTAACAACTGATGCTGAAACCAAAATCCCAAAAAAAACAAATCATATTAACACCAATAGTTGATGATCTTCAAGTCCATGAGCAATTTCATATCCAGCAGAGTTTAAAAGTATTGTACAGTTGGTTAGGACCCATTTTTATAGCGACGCCAGAATCAAAGTTCCAATCTACAGGCCAGTTGAAATTATTCAATAGCATTGGGGCAAGCAAATGATCAATTAACATCAGGTTCGACGAAACTTGCATGTAAAACACATATCATGATCGTTCATCGAGAGCTAAATTCCTTTGCACCAAAACAAGTCATAAGAAATCATAGATAGTTCAGAATATTGTGAAAACACTCATCATTCACTTTACTATGTATTGGTAAGAGAGATAAACCAGAAAAATAAATGATGGGAAGAGAGATTACACAGGTGCTTGTAAGCAAGAGATTTCTTTCGATCACGAACTGAACTTTCATATGCTTCGTCGCAAAATTGTTCAATGAACATCTCCTGCAACCAATTCAATCTCAATTGCTAAGATGTAATTGGAAAAGAAGTATTATTACGCATTAGAAAATGTTTTCTGAAAAGACCCATTTCCTAAAAATGGAAAAAGTTTAAGAACCCTAACCCTAAAACAGGAAACAAATCAAAGAACTCAAATTTATCAGAATGAGAAGGTACCGCGGCTTTGTTCACAAGAAAGACGACATCTTGAGGCAATTTACAAGCAGCATCTTCAGTCTTAATAATCCTTTTTATCCTAGACATTGGGAAGGAACACATCGTCCCATCTTCACCTTCTTCTAAATCAGCTTCTTCTTTTACTTCTCTTCTCTTTTTTGCTTTCTCAGTTTTTGAGCTTTCACTGCCATTCATGTTTGGATGCTTGGAATTTGGTTTCTTTGATAATTCTTTCCTTGCCTCTGTTTCTTTCTGTACTTGCTCCGGCGAGACAACTGAGACTTCCGGTGATTCTTTAAGTCCGCCATTGAGAATCTTGTTCCTGTTCTTCTTCTTGTCGTTGTTCTTATCTTTCTTCTTGGTGAGTGTCTTCTTGACTGGCGTTTTTGAGGATGATTCTTTGGTTTTCTCCTTCTTCTCCCCCCCTTCTTCCTTTGATTTTTTGGCGGAAGTCATGGTCTTTCCTTTGGCTTAGCAGCTGCACATTTCCGTTTGTTTCCGTTACTTAAAAGAGCCTTTTTCCTACGTGGATAATTACAAAATTCACTTTTATGCTGTATTTTATTATTTATTTTATCCCCCTTCAATTCATTCATTTCTAAGAATATTAGAGTTAGTAGAGTTTGATAATGTCTATGGAAAATTAGTATTAATTTTTTAACCTGTTATTTTATAATAATTTTATTTTTTATTTTTTAAAATTTTTATCATTATAATATTTTCTATAATTTTAAATTAATATTTAATATTTAAGTAAATATTTAATATTTAAGTATTATATACTTATTTAAAATATTATTTATATAATATTTTCATCTATTCATTTATAAAAAAAATAAAAATAAATATTTATTTATCTATTTGATAACATGACTTCTCTATATATTACATTTTTTGTATATATTCATTTTGTTTAGATCATCCTTTTTGACTAATAACTTTGTTATTAAGTTTGAAATTATTCTTGATAATGCAATATATAATTATTCATGTGAAAAACATATTATATCAAGTATACTCCTACATATTGTATTATTTGTTTTTATATCTTCTTTATAATCATTACAAAACATAATCGTATTAAAAATTACTTCCTTTTAAATTGGAATGAATATGCTTCACTTTTTGGTAAATTTAATGGTATTCTTGATAATAACATTTGTTTACTAGTATGTTGTCCAACTATTATTTCAGCATGTATGATATTTTTTTCAACTCTTCTATATATCATTCGAGTTCCATTGCACAATCAATTCAATGCATCCAAATTCCTTAAAAGTATTATTCATGTGAAAAAACATATTATATCAAGTATACTCCTACATGTGGTATTATTTGTTTTTGTGTCTTGTTTATAATCATTACAAAACATAATCGTATTAAAATTGCTTCATTTTGAATTGGAACGAATATCCTTCACTTTTTGGTGGATTTAATGGTATTCTTGATAATAACATTTGTCTACTAGTATGTTATCCAACTATTATTTCAGCATTTATGATATTTTTTCCAACTCTTCTACATATCATTCGAGTTCATTACATAATCAATTCAATGCATCCAAATTCTTTAAAAGTATTATTCGGTAATTAACTTTCAACTATAGTCTGTATGGTAGGACTCCATTCGGTTGCAAGCTATTTATAAATTTTTCTTGATAATTGGTGTTAACATCATCAACTACATAGTCATAGCTAAGGTACACTTAAGTCTCTCTCGAGAATATATCTATTATTATTTGATTCAATTTATCCACATATTCATTCATTGTTACCAATATTGCACAGTTTGCCATGTATTCTGATGATATCAAGTTTTCAACAAAATCAAGAAATACATTTTGTATCAATGTCTTATCTCATGAATCTTTTCCATCATCTTGTACCACCATTTCATCTAGTATAATTATGTTTACATCATGAGTTGCAGGCTCTTTCCCATCTCCCATTATTTGTAAGAAATTACGAAAGATTATGTTTAATCTAACTTGTATGTTATTTATCAATTTAAACACTTTCATTTTATTTCAAAGATATGATATTACCAGACTTGCATTAACTGTTTCTTACCTTATTTTTTAGGGACCACTGGCAATACTTGTCTAAAGTCACCTCCAAATACCATCACTTTTCCACCAAACGGATCATTATTGTTCATTATATTTCTGAGCATTCTATCAACTATCTTCATCGCATATTTCTTGACCATTGGTGCTTCATCCCATATGATCATATTGACTTGCATAACAACATTACTAAGTCATTCTATTTTGATATACTACATAATGTTATTTCTGTTGGATTGAGTGAAATGTTGAATCCAGAGTGTGTTGTCCTTCTTCCTGGCATTATTGATGCTGCTACACCTGAAGTTACTGTTGCTAGAGCTATATTTCCTTTTAATCTTAGATTAGTTAATAATGTTGGATATAAAAAAGTCTTCCTTATATCTTCTGATCCATCCATAAAAAATATTCCAGTATGTCTTGATTTTAGTGTATTCATTATCATCATATATACATATTTTTAAATTAAGTTTTAACACTGCATCAATGTCTTCTTGCGACGTTTGCACTACTATCTCTTCTGTAATCTCTTTGTTATTGATCTCCATTTGACTAAGCTAGTGATTTTCTTTTGTAAGCAAATCATAACTTTTTACATCCCTACTCATGTTTATCAGGTGTTTTTATATATCACTTAAAATGCAAGCTATTTGTGTTTCTATCGAGTTCTCGTACATTTTAACATAATCTTCAACCATCGATTAGAAATTATATTCCCATAGTTTTTTTGACATTTGTAGGCTCATAATACACCAATAATGTTATAAACAATCTTCTTAACTCTGATGGCATCTTGAATACTATTGCCTCACTCATGCATTCTTCTATGCTCTTATCTGATTCAAGCAACCCCCTCATTATAGCAGCTTCCTTAAATGTCAGACATTGTATACCATCTATTATAAGCAAGTCATTAAATGACTTTGGACCTTTGACATTATTTAAAAGTATCCTTAAATAATACTTTTCTCTTTCCATCGGGTTGACTGCATTTACACTTCCAATGATATTTATAATTTTTCTTTTTATCCACTCTTGATTTTTGCATTCCAAACATAATGCTCTGTAAATTCCTTATACATTAGCATGCTTGCTTCTTCACTTTTTGAACATATAATAAAGTATTCAGTCAGTATCATTTTTTTCATATGATCCTATTGATGTCTTGCAAGTTCTGGTTATGTCAAAATATCACTATATGCTTTTTTGATAGATGTAGTTGTAGGTTCACGATTGTAGGGTAAATATCATTCATTTCAAACTCATGTATCCTCCATATAGCTTTTTATGATGATACCCATCTTGCATCTTAATAATATTGTATCTCATCTATCTGATTCTCTCCATCTCCAACCTAGACCGTTATTCTATCATATCCTTTGTAGATATACTTGTATTAGTATTTCACTGTTATCAATCCGAAGCAAACCTATTATAATTTAGCACGTAGGATTAATGAATTATTTCTTTTATTTTTTATACTTCATTTATACAAAATTCTTGACCATAGTATAATACATTATTGCATTAAAAAAATTCATTATCTCTACTTTGATATGACAATCATATATTATAAGCAAATGCAAATTATAAGGCATAACCTATTTATTATCAAATATTTTATTTCCCTTTTTCACCTGCAATATGATACTTATTTTTATTTTAGTAAAATATATAACATAATTTTAACAACATGAATAATTTATTACCTGATGATCATTTTTAGATCTTCTATATATATGGTATCTGTTATGTACTAACATTATCTTATTATTTTATGATCTTAGATATTTGAATCTGCATCTTCCTTTAATTATACAAGGACATTTAGGATTTTTTTGTCCATATGAACTATGAAGCATATGTTTTATTACACAAATATATAGTACTGGATACTTAATCTCATCAGGAATATATATCATAACATATTTATCAAAATACTCTAAGCTATTTACTTTACTTCTGGACTTCAATATGATTAAGATGTGTGCATATAGGTGACCTCTCTTCTAAAATTTAATGATATGCACATATACTACAACCTTACTAAATATCTTCTTTTTGTATAATTGATCTTTAAGATCTTATAACTTTGCTCTGAAAACTCTAACAATCAAATATGGAACTTCTGATAGTTTTATTCTTAGTCGTATATTCTTTACCATCTCTTCTCATTTAGGATTGCATGTCAATATAATAAAGAGATTAAGTTTTCTAAATGTTTGCACCAAAGTCATTGCATCTAGGTATCTTCTTCACATGTCTCTAGGTTCTCCAATATGATTAGTTGGCAAGATTGTTCCTTTTCCTACTTGTTTCCTTCTTGTCTCCCCTGCTTTGACATTGTCTACCATGTCTTATTATAACTCAACATGTAATATTGATTATTATGTTTTATAAAAGTCAAGTCTTGTTATCTCTAATTTGATATACATATCCACGATAAATTATTGTAATAGTCTCATAGAAAATAATATTAGAGATAGTTCATCCTCTCTTATTTGAAAATGATCGCAATAATATTTACAACAATATATATTTCATGGATTTCATGCCTTTACACCTATATTTGATCATTCATTATATTTTTCAAGCAAGGAATATTTTTGAATTTTTTATGAATTAGATTATGTATTTAATTTTAAGCAATAATATATTGACTTTGTCCCTCTCTTGCAATGATATTTACTGTTGTTGTCTTTGTTATCATTTGCAGACTTCGATCCTTATTTGTAGTGCATTGTTTATTCTCATTTAGATCTTGTGTCTTTTTGATATCTTGATGTCATTCATTCTCTCCTCTTAAAAATAAAATTGGATATTGCAATGCATTATAACATGCATAAAAATGTTTAACTATATATCATTATCTTGAATGAGCCTGTACAATTATTTCTCTATCTAATGCTCCATTTGGGTTATTGCCTTCAACCCATATATCTACCACATCTTCTTCTGTTAGAGTTTTATATTGACAATTTATTCTTATATTCTTTCTTTTTGATCCATATGTTAAGGTTATCATAGGACTCATAAGTATTAAGTCTTCGGAATACCTTAACATAAGGATTTTTTTCTAGAATCATCATTAGCTTTCTTATATTTTCTTTATATATATCACATTCTTCATTATCTTCATTCTATTTTACACCTCATTGATGGAATCGTAGAAGTACAATTGAAAATATCATGGAATCTCATCTGTTGATACTAATTATGGCAAGTCATGGAATATTTGTCCTTATGCTTTAAATGTATAACTCTATTTATATTTGATATTAATTCCTTGTTCAAATTGACACCCAATGATATGAATGTAAATAAATTATTATATAACCTGCTATTCACTTGGAATTCCTTATTTTGGCATTTGTTATATTCGAACTTATTCTTGAAAGCGGTTGGATAAACCTTAGATGCACATTTTTTGCATGATTTATACCAAGCTTGAAGTTTATTATGTACTTTTGAAATTTTTGCTTTAAAATAACATTCCAAACCCTGTAATTTTACTAAGATTTTAGTGATATAATTTATAAAAAAAATAAACCATTAGATATGAATATTTCATATAAATTAAATTTCTTAGCTCAAATTCCTTGTTCATTGCTTATTTAAGAGTTACTCAAATTCCTTGTTCATTGCTTATTTAAGAGTTACTCGTAGAGCCTTTTTCATTCTTGTTATATTCAATAAGAAAGATGTTTCATTATTGTCTAACATATTTAAATTATACCTTAAAATAATGATAAATGTATTAAATTTTATTAAATTGAATATGTAATAATAATTTTGTAATGCATATAACATAAAAAATGTTTATTGATTATATTAAAGTAATAAATTTCATTAATTTCATTAAATAAATTACAATTCTTCTAATTCATTAAATAATATCATCAGCTTTATGGGTGTTTGGATTGATTTGAATGATTAGTAAAAACTAATTAAAGTTCACCTAAAAGGAATTAAATATGTTAAAAATCTTTTAATCATCATAACTATATATGAATACTTAAAATATTTATGAAATTACCTTCATAAATAAAATCTCTAACATTTGATATAGCCAATATTATCTTCTTTTCATTATTATTAGTCGAATCTTCAACCATTGTACCCTTATTGCTAGCAATATCATCTCATAAAAGTAAATGTATTTTTTGTAATCTATAATAATATAAAATTTCAAAATAAATTAAGGTTATGTAGAATATAAAATAAGAAGGAAAAATATATCTTGCAATAGAGAGTATGATGGTTTTTCTAATGCCTCAATTGTCTCGTTTGAAACTTAGTTTTGGTTGAACCACAATAACTATGAAATCTATTAAAAGTAGATATATCAATATTAACTTTTAAAAAATATACAAATTTTGATTATATGAGCTTTATCTTTTCATCTTGATTATTATTCATAGCTATTTTTTTAACACAACTGAATATTTTAAAATTGTAAATTAATACATGATCAGATATTTTCAAATCATGTTTATTGATTATAGTATTAAAATTAAAATTTAATTAAAATTTATCATGTATATATAGATAATCAGAATTAATTTTTTAACATCCATTAATTATTATATATATTTCTCTAATCTCAATACAATCTTCAAACTTTTCAAATAAATTACTCCAAATTGTTGCATCATCCTTTTACCCTGAAAGTAATTTTTTAATACAATATTAGTTTAATAATCTTTTAAACAAATCCAATACAAATACAATGATAATTAAAAATAAACTTACATTGCTACCAAGTAGAACTAATTTCCTTAATTGTTATTTTTTTTTGAAATATTGAGCTCAAACATTCATAATATCTTCACATGTATTTTGAAATCAATTTGTGTTGAAGACTGATTCAACATTAGTTTATTTCTAATACGTCTCCTATCTTTTCTCATTATTCTATTGAGTCAAGGCACGTTAAGTTAGTGCCGTATTTTTTTGTATTTTCTGTTATCATGTGGCTATATATGAGCCATTGTTTCCTTTTGTTTTGGATAGATAATACAAGAGTGCTTCTTCACCATATTAGCTGGTAATTTTAATCTCTATATTTTTTGGTAGTCTACTTGATTCACAGCTATTGCAATCAGTTGTTTGTTTTCTTTTTGCCCAACATTATGGTATCAGAGCCTGTATAGTTCTTATCTGGGCTAGTGTGAGTTAAAATAGAGAGTACGAGAGAAACACGTGAGGGAGCGAAACATAATAGGAAATTAAGTTATGGCTATGAATGGTGTTTCAGATTCCTTGCAGCCACTCATACCCATCTTTAATGGAGAGAGGTATGAGTTCTGAAGCATCAAAATGAAGATACTCTTCAGGTCCCAAGATTTATGGGATTTAATTGAAAAATGTTTTGCAGATCCTGATACTGATAAAGCGAGACTGAAGGAGAATAAGAAAAAGGATAATAAGGCCTTATACAGTATTCAACAAGCTGATTGTGAAGCAATATTCGATCGAATTACAACAGCTAGCACTGTAAAAGAAGCATGGGAGATTTTGCAAAAAGAATATCAAGGCACAAGCAAAACAGTCATGGTTAAGCTTCAATCACTACGCCGTGAATTTGAGAATTTAATAATGAAAGATGATGAGATGATACAAGTTTTTATGTCTAGAGTGTCCACAATTGTGAATCAATTGAGGTCATATGCTGAAAAGATTACTGATCAAGTTGTGGTAGAAAAAATTCTAAGGAGTTTAACTCCTAGATTTGATCATGTTGCTGTTGCCATAGAAGAATCAAAAGATTTGACCACTCTATCTTTTGATGAACTGAAAGGTTCTTTGCAATATCATGAAGCAAGAATGAACAGTAGATCACTTGATAAAGTAGATGAAAAGGCATTTCAGGTCAAAGCATCTTCATCATTTGGTAGAGGCAAGGAGACCAATAGAGGAGGCCATGATGGTAGAGCCAATGGCAGAGGCAGAGGAAGAGGAAGATCCTATAAGTAAACTAATTATAGGCAAACAGATGATGAACAGAAACATTACAGAAGTAAAATTCAGTGCTATTACTGTAAAGGTTATGGCCATGTGAAAGCAGATTGTTGGAAGCTCAAAAAAAAGGAGAATGTAAACTACGCAGAAGCTGAGGTTGAAGAGAAGCTATTCATGGCTAAAGAGCATGAGGTGAATGTGGCAATGGAGGTTTGGTACATCGACAGCGACAGCTCACACCACATGTCTGGAGAAAAATCTACATTCAAAAAACTTGATGAAAGCTTTAAGACAAAAGTAAAGCTTGGGAATGATTTTGAAATTAAAGTGGAAGGAAGAGGTACGATTGCCATTTGAAACCAAAATGGTAATGTAAAAATTCTTGATGATGTTTCCTTTGCTCCAAACTTGGCAAATAACTTATTGTGTGTTGGTCAATTAATGACTGGAGGGTATTTAGTCTTATTTGATAACGATTGTTGTGAGATTAAAGACAAGAAATCAGGCCACATTATTGTTACAGTTCCCATGGCACGAAATAATTTATTCTCACTTGATGTTTCTGGCATTGAAAAGTGTGGATTAGTTGCTGGCAGTGAACCAAATGACTCTACCTTATGGCATCTAAGGTATGGACATCTCAATGAAAAAGGGTTAAAATTGTTGAGTACGAAGGAAATGGTTTATGGGCTGCCTAGAATTAAGTCGATTGGGTTGTGTGAAGGTTGTATTTTTGGAAAGCAGAGCAAAAAATCATTTCCTATTGGGAAGTCTTGGAGGGCATCTGAATGTCTTAAACTCATACATATCGATCTATGTGGACCGATGCAAACAAAATCTATTGGTGGAAGTCAATATTTTTTGTTATTTACTGATGATTGTAGTCATTTCAGATGGGCATATTTTCAGGTTACCAAGGCAGAAACATTTCAAAATTTCCAGAAGTTCAAGGCAATGGTTGAGAAGCAAAGTAGCCAGTTTCTCAAAACTCTTCACACAGATCGGGGAGGAGAATTTCTATCCGGTGAATTTAATGCTTTCTATGAAAACAATGGCATTCACAGGGAGTTAACAACTCCATATACACTGGAGCAGAATGACATAGCAGAGCGTAAAAATTGCACCACCGTTGAAATGGCTAGAAGTTTGTTGCAAGTAAAAAATCTTCCAAACAATCTATGGGGAGAAGCAGTAGCAACTTCAGTTTATCTGTTAAATATCTCTCCTACAAGAGCAGTTTGGAACAAGACTCCTTTTGAAGTTTGGTCTGGTAAGAAACCTTCTGTAAGTCATTTGAAAATTTTTGGTTGTATTGCTTATACCTTAATCAGCCAACAAAATTGTCAAAAGCTTGATTGCAAATCTAAAAAATGTATTTTTATTGGTTATTCATCTAAATCTAAGGCTTATAAGCTGTACAACCCGTCTAGTAGCAAAATAATTGTTAGCAGGAATGTGGTATTTGATGAACTTGCAAGCTAGAATTGGAATAAGAATCAAGCAACACCAACTACCGGAATTCAAGTTGGAGATGATGATTTTGTTCAGTCAACAGAAAAAGAAGTGCCCATTGATTCTCATGCAATAAAAAATGTTCAAAGTTCTTTACAATTGGAGACCAGGCCAAGACGTCAAACTCAACCATCATCTCATTTGAGAGATTTTGAGGTGATTCAAGATGATGCCATTGATGATGAAGGAGATACAATTCAGTTTGCAATGTTTGCAAATGTTGGCCCATCATCGTATGAAGAAGTAGCAAAAGAAGAAGTGTGGTGTAATGTAATAAAAGAAGAGATGTTGGCTATTGAAAAAAATGGTACTTGGGACTTGGTCGACTTGCCTGTTGGAAAAGAAGCAATTGATTTGAAGTAGGTTTTCAAAACAAAGTACCAAGCATATGGGAAAATACAAAAATATAAGGTGCGGCTTGTAGCAAAAGGGTACCGCCAACAATAAAGTATTGATTACGAAGAAACCTTTTCTCCTATGGTGAGTTTCAAAATAGTCAGAATGGTTCTAGCATTGGCCGCTCAATTGAAATGACCTATTTTTCAATTTGATGTGAAGTCAGCATTTTTAAATGGTGATTTGAAAGAAGAGGTTTATGTGTCACAACCAGATGGGTTTGTAATCAGAGGCAAGGAGAGTAAGGTATATAAGTTGAAAAAGGCACCGCGAGCCTGGTACAGTAAGATTGATGCTTATTTTCAAAATTCTGGTTTTGTTAAAAGTGAAAACAAACCAACTCTTTATCTTAAAAAATAAGTGAATGATTTGTTAATAGTTTGTCTCTATGTAGATGATATGATTTACATAGGGTCATCTTCTTCACTTGTTTTTGAATTTAAAAAGAATATGATGAAGTCTTTTGAGATGACAAATTTGGGAAAGAAATATTTTTTTCTTGGTGTGGAGATTATTCAAACATTAGATGGGATTTTTATATCCTAAAAGAAGTATGCAGCTGATCTTCTTCAAAGGTTTAACATGCTAAATTGCAACTCTACAACAACTCCAATGAATATTAGTGAAAAGTTACAAGCCAATGATGGTTCAGAACCTGTAGAAAGGAAGTTTTATAGAAGTTTGGTGGGTGGTTTGATTTATTTATGTCACACAAGGCCAGATATAGCTTTCTTTGTTGGTGTTGTTTCTAGATTTATGCATAATCCTTCAAAGCTACACCTTGGAGCAGCAAAAAGAATTCTAAGATATGTTGTAGGAACTTAAAATTTTAGACTATGGTATACTGCAAGTTCAGATTTCAGGTTAAAAGGTTTTACAGATAGCGATTGGGCCAATTCTTTTAAAGATAGAAGAAGTATTTCAGGACAAATCTTTGTTCTTGGCTCATGTGCAGTATCTTGGAGCTCAAAGAAACAGCCAACAACAGCCTTGTCATCATCAGAAGTAGAATACATGGCTGCAACTGCTTCAGCTTGTCAAGCTATCTGGCTTCGGAGGTTACTGAAAGATCTTAGTCAAGAATAAAAGGGAGCAAATGAGATTTTTTTCAGATAACAAGTCCACAATTTCAATGTCAAAGAATCCAGTTTTTCATGGGAGGACAAAGAACATAGACACCCGTCATCACTTCATTAGGGAGTTAGTAGCAAGTGATCAAATCATTCTAACTTATTACTGCATTGAAGAACAACTTGCAGATGTTTTAACCAAGGCACTCTCACTCAAAAAGCATTCGCTCTTTTGTTCATGTTTTGGATTGTGTGATTTTGAATCAAGGGGGAGTGTTGAAGACTAATTCAACATTAGTTTATTTCTAATAAGTCTCCTATCTTTTCTCATTATTTTATTGAGTCAAGGCACGTTAAGTTAGTGCCATATTTTTTTGTATTTTCTGTTATCATGTGGTTATATATGAGCCATTGTTTCCTTTTATTTTGGATAGATAATACAAGAGTGTTTCTTCACCATATTAGCTGGTAGTTTTAATCTCTCTATTTTTTGGTAGTCTAATTGATTCACAGCTATTGCAATCAGCTGTTTGTTTTCTTTTTGCCTAATAATTTGACCCTCAAAAAGTTAATCAAGTGT